>VMDR010035668.1:0-10681 GCA_007922815.1 Macrotus californicus | reverse complement strand
AAACACATTCAAAGCAACATGATTTGTAGTTCACTAGAGTTCACTAGAAAATGTTATAATAAGTTATATCTTATAGTTGTTATAACAGTCAGATAATCATACAATGTAGCTTCCCAGCATTCTTTATTAATCAAATAATCAGTGAGTGTATATTGAGCATTATGTGATTTGTACTATGGAAAGATTAATAAAAAAAAGAAGTAGTACTATAAGACACTGAACACAGAGAATTAACTCAACAAAACCTAGAGAACAAGAAGAGTCTATCAACTCTGAGTTACAAATGAAACCCCAGCAAAAACTAACCATATCTTGAACAAATCATTTAGTCTCTTTGGATTTCTTATTCTCCACTGTTAAATAACAATAAATATGTCTGCTTTGTTCTAGCTACCTGCCAGCCTTGTTAAAAGGATAGAATGAGATAATACACATGAAACCCTTTAAAAACCATGAAATACTCTGACAAATACGGCATCACTGTAAGGAAGTCTTTTTGAGTGTTTATTTCTTTGTCCATTTTATGTTTGCCTTGCATCCGCCTACTCATGCTGCATAAAAATGTCTGAACTCTTTTAAAATATTCAGTGATAAATCATTCACCCAGCATCCTCCAAGAGGTGGGTTCTGCTCTCCTCCCATACGCCGGAGAAGAAGCATAGAGAGCAGTCTAGAAGGAGAAGTGATTCAGCTCAGCATCACCCTCTGGTTGTCTTTATGTGGGTAAGAACAGAAAGAGAATACAAAGTACCAGGAAATAATAACTGCATGGGTGAGCATAGTGAGAGTCCAGGTCCCTTTTTTATGTCTTCAATGTTTCCTTTTTTATGGCTGTAATGCTCTTGTACAATAAATAAAAATAGGAAAGAAGAGAATCCCGACACACATTTGGTAACACTCTGCAGTTCAGGGAGCACTGCCACACGTAGCAGTTTGACTCTTCCTACTGTGCTGTGAAATGTGGATGGCACTGCTGTTGACCCCATTTTACAAGTGAGGGAACCTGGACTCGGAGAGATCACAGAGGATACAGAATATTCTTTCCATGACTGGGAGCTACCTCCCATAAGAAAAGGAGTTGCTGCTCCAGGGAAGAACGAAGGGGCTTCCTTGGAAAGCTGTTCTAGAAAGAATCAAGGTAAGGCTGTCATTCAGGAGTCGACTGAGACTGCTCCAGGCTCTAAACGCAGGGGTAAAGATAGGCAGAGACACATAATATGGTGTTGATCTTGCTTGTGAGAAGCAATCTTTGTATGTCCATGATGCAAATGGGTGAAGACACCCCCTCTCCTGCCTGGAGAAACATTCAAGCCCCAATACAAAAGGACATGGCCAAGGGTGGGACCACTGGGTTTTTTCAGGTAAACGTTCCTAGGAATCAAAATTTTTATTGTAATGTGATGACTTGAAAATTGATCAGTAGCTTGTAGAAAAGAGAATTGTCCCAGAAAAGTTATTTGGAGCCAATAATATTCACAAGCAGTGCCTTCAGGAGCAACAGGTCTAAATGGTAGTGTCCAGACTGGTAGTGGGTCAGGGATGGTGGAAACAGAAAGGCAGGGATGTCACTGAGAAGCAAGACACTGAACTGAGCTAAGGCAGCATGTCTAGACAGTAGCCAATAGACCAAACCATACTCTTCGGTGTGGTATTTGGGGTCCCAGGGCTGTTATCAAAGATGGTAGTGTTATTTGAATATGAATCAGTTGCCAACATTTTTAATGTGACAGAATCTAACACAAAAACCTAGGATTCTAGATTCTCTTGCAAATGTTCTGGCTCCATGTGCCCAGGATTCCTATGTGGAGGCACTTGGCTGGAGACTTCAAGTTCACCCACACCCTCTGCTCTTCCTCATGCACCCTATGTATACTTTATCTGTAGGTTCCTTACATGCAGTTGAGTTCTGGATCCCTGACTCTAGTGATGAATAAAAGCCTTGGAGGAGGAGCCCAGACACACAGGAAGCAGCTCTAAGAACCCAGGGCAACAACAGCTAAGACAACTACAGCATGTGTTGGTCAGACACTTGGCCCTTGGTTCCTCTCTGCCTGGCCCTCCAGCATGTGATTCCCAGACTCAAAGGTTAACTATCTCCCTCCCTGAGTAGAGGCAGGGTCAGGGCTGAGCAATACAGTTGGAATAGTTACCAGGAAACCACAAGCAGAATGATGGACCATTCAGGGTCAAAGCCACCAGGAGCAAATAAACAGAGACAAAACAGCTGCAGGGGCTGTGCTAGGGAAGGTCTGAGTAAATCTCAACTTGAGTGATGCATACCACCAGGCCTTTTGAAGGCTCTGTGCCCCATTCTCATGAGAGTGCTTCCATCCATAAGACCAAAACTGGGGGTCTCTGAATTCCAGGAAATGGGGGAGGAAGTGGGAGAGGAGGGGTGTGTCCCTTACTGCCTATTGCCTCTATCAGACTCAGGTTGACACCTGTCACACTGAAGACCTGTGATTAAAGTTATTTCAGAAATCAGTGATTGATAGGAATGTACATTGATGCAACCTCCAGGGAGGCAACTGGGTCACAGCTCTCAAAACCATCTAAGACTAGATGCTTTGTCCCATCAATCTTGCTTCTTAAAATTTTTCTTATAGATATTGCTATACAGGTACAAAATATATATATATTTGAGTTGATTCATTGCAGCTTTGTTTATACCAGCAGATTGGAAAGATAATCCAATGTTTCTCAAGAGAAGACTAGTGAAATAGTCTATGGAGCAGCCAAAGAATGAAGTCCTGCACAGCCACTCTTTTTAAAAGAAGAAAAATGTGGTGCTCTCTCTGACTTCATATGGAAACATTTCCAGAATAATGAAGTGAAGAAAGTACAGAACAGTATACAGAGTATATTGCCTTTTCTATGTGAGAGCAAGAAAAATAAAAATCTATATTCACATTGGCTTCATGCTCTTTTCACACTCTCCACACACACACTAAAACACAATAGAAGGGTTACTTATGGGGGACAAGGTGAGAGGATGAGGTGCAGTGGAACAAAGCCTTTCACTGTCACCTTTCTTGTTGTGCACTTTGAACACTGTGGGAGTGTTACTATTTAAAACACAATCCATTCCTTTTTGAACATCAGGCCAGGGTGGAGGCATCAGGGTGATAGGCAGAGGATGGAGCCCTGAACCTGACAGTGTCCTTGAGGTGCCTGCCCTGACTCACAGCATCCCTTCACTTGGAAGTGCCTGAAGGATGAGTGGGGCCCTAGAAGTAAATTTCACAGACTCCTTTAGGACACTCAGGATTTGGAATATTACAATTATAGAACATGACAGTCTTATAATTATTATGATATAACTAGTTACATATACTGACAATGGTTAACATTCACACAAATGATACCATCCAATTTCAGGGAACCAAAAGAGATGGTATTGAAGGTGTCAGCTGTTTGTACATAAATATAAGGTGAGTAGGTAAAGTTTTGTGTTTTTTTTTTAGGTAATTCTAAATACATTTCTCTCTCTCGGTAACTCTCCTTGCCCATGAGGCTTTCAGGCAATGGGTCTTGATGCTTCAGGGAGGGATTGGTTTCCAAAAGAGCAAAGTTGCAGCAGGTTTTGGTTTGACAAGAAGCCTGAAAGTCCAGCATTATTCAGAAAGAAAGGAGGATCTATCAGGAATGAAGACTGAAAGACCCAGGTGATAGAATTTCTTCAGTGACTGAGGGAAAGAGAGGAGGGAGAGAGACAAGGATGGCGATGTCTTCGTTTTTGTACTTCTACCGAAGGTGCAGGTAGTTTACAAGTATCCAGATAGCTATGCAGGAGGCGGAGAGCAAGACGCAGCAGCCTGTGGCAGCTCCCACAGAGAGTAAAAGTAGGAAAGGCAGCACTGACTTGGACCTACTCTGCATCCTTGCCTAGAGAGGGCTGTTCAAACTGTTGAATCACACTACAATTACCAGACTGGACTAAATTAAGTCTTTTCTGGGATTTTCTACCTCCCATAGGAAGGGCTTCATAAGGGAAATCATATCAGTAACAAGCAAAACAAGAAAAACACATTTTCTGAACATCTGTTTGTAATAAGAGTAATCCATAACTCCACTAAATATCTTTATGAGTACATACATTTATATGTATGGGTACATACATATGTTTTTTAAAAGACCATCTAGTGCCTGAGCACTCCATTCAAAGGAAAGATTGAATGAATGTTGCCTAAATTTTACAAAAATATTATCTTTGATTTAGAATTGCCCAGGGAAGCCTTTGATAGCAGTTTTCCACATTTACCTTTTGTGAACAAAAGCATTTACCTTTTGGTCACATGCCCTGATACAATACAACCCTATGACAGACTCACCCTTCCAACCTGGCAAATCGGCTCCTCTCATCTTCATGACCCTCCTTCCCACCCTTCACAGAGGAAAATCTCCCTCCCTTGGGACCAATGCTGTCCACACTCTAAAGACAAATGAATGGGATCTTTCATCTTACTATTCACCTTCCCAACAAAATGCTACACTATTGCTGGAAACAGAGATATGGCGGCTCACAAACCGCACTACAGGTCAAAAATCAGAGAGGAGAGGGTTTCTGGCAAAGATGGAGGCATAGGTAGATATGCTTTGCTTCGTCACACAACCAAAAGAAGGCTAACCATCAATTTAAAAACAAAAACAACCAGAAGTGCCAGAAGATCAAACTGTATGGATGTCCAACAACCAAAAAGTTAAAGAAACATTTATCTAGATTGGTAGGAGGGACAGAGATGGGAAGCCTAGGCAGTGAGGATACCCAAAAAAGCACAGCTGGTGGAACAGGGTGGGTGATGTGGCAGCTGGTGGGCCAGAATATCCCACATTCACATGCAGATATGCCAGGAGGAACAACTGGGGAGTGAGACCCATCACACAACCCAGGGTTCCAGTGCAGGAAACTAAAGCCTCAAAAACCTCTGGTTATAAAAATCTGTGGGGGTTGCAGCATTGGGAGAAACTCCCAGTCTCACAAGAGATTCTGTTGGAGGGGTCCACAGGATCCTAGAACATACACAAGTGTACCCGCCCAGGAATCAGCACCAGAAAGGACACAATCTGCTTGTGGGAAAGAAGGAAAGTGATGGAAAGTGGGGTGAGAGCAAAGCAAGCAGCATTGTTCCCTCTATGATCCTTCCCCCATATACACAGTGAAGTAGGTTGCCTTGACCTGGTGAAAACCTAAGGCTCTGCCCCTTACAATATAACAGGTGCACGGAGAAAAAGAAACATGGCCCAAATGAAAGAACAGACTACAACTCTAGAAAAAGAACTAAGTGATGAGGAGATAGCCAACCTATTAGATGCAGAGTTCAAAACACTGGTAATCAGGATGCTCACAGAATAATTGAGGTTAGTCTCAAAATGAAGGAAAAACTGAAGGCTATACAAAGTGAAATAAAGAAAAAAATACAAGGAACCAACAGTGAAGAGAAGGAAATTGGGACTCAAATCAACGATTTGGAACAGAAGAAAGAAATAAACATTCAACTAGAACACAGTGAAGAAACAAGAATTCAAAAAAAAATGAGGAGAGGCTTAGGAACCTCTGGGACAACTTTAAACATTCCAACATCCAAATCATAGGGGGAGCAGAAGGAGAAGAGGAAGAGCAGCAAATTGAAAACTTGTTTGAACAAATAGTGAAGGAAAACTTCCCCAATCTGGCAAAGGAAACAGACTTTCAGGAAGTCCAGGAAGCTCAGAGAGCCACAAAGAATTTGGACCCAAGGAAGCACACACCAAGGCACATCATCATTACACTACCCAAGATTAAAGATAAGGAGAGAATCCTAAAAGCAGCAAAAGAAAAAGAGACAGTTACCTACAAAGAAGTTCCCATAAGACTATCAACTGATTTCCCAAAAGAAACCTTGCAGGCAAGAAGAGACTGGAAAGAAGTATTCCAAGTCATGAAAGACAAGGACCTACATCCAAGATTAGTCTATCCAGCAAAGCTTTCATTTAGAATGGAAGGGCAGATAAAGTGCTTCCCAGATAAGGTCAAGTTAAAGGAATTCATCTTCGAACCCTTATTATATGAAATGTTAAAGAGACTTATCTAAGAAAAAGAAGATCAGAACTATGAACAGTAAAATGGCAACAAATTCACAATTAACAACAACAGAACAAAAACAAACAAACAAACAAACAAACAAAAAAAACGAACTGAGCAAACAACTAGAACAGGAACAGAATCACAGAAATGGAGATCACATGGATCCTCAGAAAGGAAGAGAAGGAGAGAGAATGGGGGTAAAAAGTACAGGAAATAAGAAGCATAAATGGTAGGTACAAAATAAACAGGGGGAGATTGAGAATAGTTTAGGAAATGTAGAAGTCAAAGAACTTATATGTATGACCCATGAACATGAACTAAGAGGGGGGGAATGCTGAAGAGATGGAGGGATGGGGGTGCAGGGCTGAGGGGGAATGGGACAACTGTAATAGCATAATAAATAGAATATATTTTAAAATGATTAAGGCAGTTTTATTTAAGAGAAAGGTTTATTGGATTTAGTAAACCAGAGGTCACTGGTCACCCTGGCAAAAGCTCTTTCAGCAGAGTGGTAGGAAGGAAGCTAGTTGCTGTAGGTTAAATAGTGAACAAGAGACAAAGAAGAGACAGCAGCTTTGTCAAGAAGTTTGCATATGAAAAGGAGGGCACAGGGGAATGGCAGCTAAATGGAAACTAGAACAGAAGGAGAGAAGGACATAAGCAAGTTCAGGGGCTGAAAGAAAAGAAAGTGGTTGATGGGCAAAGGGCCAGGAGGCAGGACCTTCAAGTGTGTGAGAGGCAGTGGGTCCCACAGCCAGGTGCAAGGATTCTCCAGAAAGCGGTGGAAGGGACACTTATCATGCTAACGCTAGAAGGAAGGAAGAAAGTGCACATGTGAATTTAGGCAAGTCTGTCAGCTGGGGGCTGGGGTTGCCCGCATCTTCCTTTTAAAGAAGAAAGTGAGGGTTCAAAACCCTCAGAGACAGAGATGAACTAGGCAAACCTCCTCTTTCAGACGAGCAGTCTCCTCCAGAAGCCACTAGACAGGAAGGCATGAAAATCCCCAGGGCTGATACGGAATCACCTTGGCCTAGAGTCAGAGTCCTAGGACAGACCTTATTGCTCTTCTGTGGGAACACCTCCCCTGGTATGTCTCTTGGATTTCCCCTTTGGCAACCCTGGCTCAGAAGTTTCCTCGTAAAGTCTGGTTCACTTTTTCCTGTCCAACAGCCCTGACTGCTGCCAAGCCCTGAGCCACAGTGTAAGTATCAGAGACCACTTCCGTAAAACAGTAGCTATAGCAGCAACAGCAGGCCACAAGTATGGACTGCTCAAATACAGAAAACTTTGACAGGGAGAACTGTACCTGGGAGGGGTTCTCCAATTACAGTTACAGCACTGACCTGCCCTTTTGCCCAACACTGCCCCACACTGGCCAAAATCTCTGGATATCAACAAGTATGCTGCGGTTGTCATCTATGCCCTAGTCCTCCTGCTGAGCCTGCTGAGAAACTCTCTGGTGTTGCTGGTCATCTTACACAGCCGGGTCAGCTGCTCTGTCACTGATGTCTACCTGCTGAACCTGGCCCTGGCTGACCTGCTCTTTACCCTGACCTTGCCTATCTGGGCTGCCTCCAAGGCACAGGGCTGGATCTATGGCACAATCCTCTGCAGGGTGGTCTCACTCCTGAAGGAAGTCATCTTCTACAGTGGTATTCTACTACTGGCTTGTATCAGCATGGACTGCTACCTGGCCATTGTGCATGCCACACACACACTGACTCAGAAGTGACACTGGATCAAGTTCATATACTCAGGCATCTGGACTCTATCCATGATCCTGTCCCTGCCCATCTTTATCTTCCACAGGACCATCCACCCATCTAATTCAGGCCCAGTCTGCTATGAGGATCTGCGTGCCAATACAACAAAATGGTGCATGATGATGTGGGTCCTGCCCCAGACCTTTGGCTTCCTCGTGCCACTGCTGGTCATTATGTTCTGCTCTGGACTCATGCTGCGCATGCTGTTTCAGGACCACATGGGGCAGAAGCACCAGGCCATGCAGGTCATCTTTGCTGTTGTGCTTGTCTTCCTGCTCTGCTGGCTGCCCTACAATCTGGTCCTGGTGGTAGACACCCTGAGGAGGCTCCGGGTCACCAAGGAGAACTGTGAGCGCCAAAACAACATTGATCAGGCCCTGGATGCCACCAAGATTCTGGGTTTCTTCCACAGTTGTCTCAATCCCCTCCTCTATGCCTTCACTGGCCAAAAATTTCACCATGGACTCCTCAGGATGATGGCCATCCATGGCCTGATCAGCAAGGAATTCCTGGCCAAGTATGGCAAGTCATCCTTTGTTGGCTCTTCTTCAGGGAACACTTCTACTACCCTCTAACACCTCCACACCTGGTGCAGCCCCACAAGGCTCCTCCCCTCCTGTAATCACCCAAGTCTCGTGTCTACTGGCTATTCACAGTCTCTGGGTCAGGACAGTCCTTCATTGAGGTCACAGGAAGTTACTGAGGCTGTGACCTTACCAGGCCCCATTGTACGATTGAGAAAACCTGGCCTGTAGCCTCACCTCTTATTGTGATCATTATGTCAATGGCTAGAGCTCTGTCCATCCTACCACTGAGCCCATAGCACTCCGTCCTCTGAGACATTTCAAAGGCATGCTTTTAGGTGAGTTAAAAAAGTTCCCACCCTTGGGAGCCATTAGTGGCAAACACCACAGTTACTTCCCTAACTGTCTCCCTTTCGTTGCCTGCTAGCAAAGTCTGCTTCCCTTGAGAGAGGCCGAAAATGACAGATACTCACTTCCATGACTCCTTTAAGGTACGAGTGGCCATATTCTCCAATTCTGACTAGGAAGACTTACAGGCAAGTGTGTGCTGGTAAACCAATGTCCTAGGGGCAAAAAAGTCCCGTTTGTAGTGTTCACCAAGAGGAGTTTTCTGGGGCCAGGAGACTCCTGGAAAATACTTCTGATTAAATAAGAGAGGAACACACACTCCCACATCCTTGGGTCTTGTGTTTGAATATAGATATAGGATATGATATGCGATACTGAGTCAGCAATTTTGTGACAATGAGGCAAAAAAAAATCTATCACACTTAGGCTGATGAAGTCAGAGGATAAAAAGACCTTAAAATTGAAGAGCCCAGAAATAAACCTAAGCAAGCACAAGAACAAAACTGGTCCCTTGCCTTACATCATATACTAAAATTAACTCAAAATATATTGAAGACCTAAACATAACAACAAAAACTATATAACTCTTAGAAGAAAACAAAGGGATAAAAGCTTCATGATGATGGATTTGGCAATGATGTCTTGGATGTGACACCAAAAACACAGGCAACAAAAAAAAGTAGATAAATTGATCTTCATCAAAGTTAAAAATTTTTATGCATCCAAGGACACTCTTAGCAGAGTAATAAGGCAAGCCACACAATGGGAGAAAATATTTGCAAATCATATACCTTGTTAATATCCAGAGTATATAAAGAATTCCTCTAACTCAACAGTGGGGGTGGGGGTGGGGGTGGGGAAGGCCTTATTCAAAAATGGGCAAAGTATTTGGAGAACAGACATGCCTCCAAAGAACACATACAAAAAAATCAATAAATAACAAGTGTTGGTGAGGATATGAAGACACTGAATACTTGTGCAATGTTGGTAAGAATGTGAGATAGTGCAGCCACTATGGAAAACAGTATGGTTGTCCTTTAAAAATATTAAGCCTAGAATTACTGTATGATCCAACAATTGCAATTCTGGGTTATAGCCAAAAGAACGGAAAGCAAAGACTGAAATGGGTATTTGTACATTAATGTTCATAGCAGCATTATTCCAGCAATAGCCAAAAGGTGGAAACAACAGTCCATCGATGGATGACTGGATAAACAAAATGTGGTATATACAGGCAATGGAATATTATTCACTCTTAAAAAGGAACACATTTCTAATACATGCTGCAACATAAATAACCCTAGAATATACTATGCTAAGAGAAATAAGCCAGACACCAATACTGTATGATTCCACTTACATGAGGTAACTAGAACAATTAAACTGATGGAGACAGAAAGTAAAACAGTGATTACCAGGGAGCTGAGGGAGTGGGAAATTGGGAGTTATTGTTTAAAGGATACAGAATTCAGTTGGAGACGATAAAAAGACTCCGGAGATGGATAATGGTGATAGTTGTACAACAATGTGAATGTACTTAATGCCATTAAACTGTACATTAAATGTTAAAATGGTAAACCTTGTGTATATTTGACCACATTTAAAAAAAAAAATCCAGTTACAAAAAAGCAAACCCTGGAACCACTTACCTATAACTGCCTGTTAAGTGAGATAATTAAATACATACTTTTTTATGTAAAAAAAAAAATCACAGAGAGGAGGAAGCAGGTTGGATGGACAGCTTAGATCCCCATGTAGTCATTTGTTTTGATTTTGCTTTGGCAAAGCAACCACATGTGTTGTACAACTGAGAAGAAATTCAAAACCAAGCAAAACAGAAATGTCTTTTTAAAGCAGGTTTTTGTCAGTATTAAACAATCAATGAGTATTTATGGTTTCCTCTACTGAAAGGAGGAAGCAGGTAACCCCAGAATCCCAGTCAGGATCTGTCCCTGGCCTCAGGAAGACACATGTTTTCACCC
>VMDR010035667.1:0-10692 GCA_007922815.1 Macrotus californicus | reverse complement strand
TTTTTTAATTACTTTTTCTCTTCCAATCTGAATGCCTTTTATGACGTTGGCTTTTTAATACTAAGAGTAGAACTTTACATTTACTTCTATCCCATTTAATTTTATTTGTCTTAACCCATAGAATGCTTTTTTAATTGGATAGTCCTTTAGTGCATCTTTTTATTGCCAGAAGTTTTCACAGTGTCTGCTGTTTTGCATTCAATAAATGCTTTTAAAATTGAGATGTGATATGAATCTGCAATTTTGGTAAACTAGTAGTCTTCTGGATCTTTCATTGATGTAAATGTTAAACAATATTAGTGCCATTAAAATATCTAGGAGGGAGGAGTGGTGGGGGAAAAATGCAGACAACTGTAATTGAAAAACAATAAAGTAATTAAAAAAAATGTCTAGGGTCCCAAGATATCAACAGTGATGTCAGTGATACCCAGAACCTACCCTTTCACAGAACCAAGAGGCCACACCAGAGGCAAGAGAGCAAGGAAGATAAAACCTCAGGAAGCAATGGAGGTACAACCATTATTAAAAGAGTTTTCTCTTTTTTTCTTTTTATTATTTGTTCAAGTACAGTTGTCTCCATTTTCCCACCACCACTTTCCCTTGCCCCACCCACCCCCACCCTCAATCCTTCCCCCCTTTGGCTTTGTCCATGGGCCTTTTATACACGTTCCTTGATGACCCTTCCCCTTCTTTCCTCTTTCATTGCCCTCCCTTTCCCCTGTGGTTACTGTCAGCTTGTTCTTTATTTCAATGTCTCTGGTTATATTTTGTTTGCTTGTTTGTTTTGTTGATTAGGTTCCAAAAGAGTTTTCTTTAAAAAAAATAGAACTATATATAATCCAGCAATTTCATTCTTGGGTATATATCTAAAGGAAATGAAATCAGTAGTATTTTGAAGAGATATTTGCACTTCCATATTCATTACAACATCATTCACAATAGCTAAGATATGGATATAACCCAAGTGTCCATCAATGGATGAATGGATGACAGCTGTTGAGGGGGTGAGTGGAGGGAGGAGAAAGAGGGTAGATGGGGGATAAATGGTGATGGACGAAGACTTGACTTGGGGTGGTGAACAAATAATACAGTGTACAGATGATGTATTGTAGAATTATGTACCTGAGACCTGTATAGTTCTGTTAACCAGTGTCACCCCAATAAATTCAATAGAAAGAAAGAAAATGTGGTACATATCCAATACAATATTATTCAGCCTTTAAAAAGTAAACCCTATCATTTACACATTGAGGAACTAGAGGGCATTATGCTAAATGAAATAGTGCAGGAAGAGAAAGACAAGTACATCATTATCTCACTTACATGAGGAATCTAAAAATGTCAAACTCAAAGGGGCAGAGAGTAGAACAGTGATTGCCAGGGGCCCGGGCAATGCAATGTTATTAACTATGGTTGCCATGCTGTATGTGGGATCTTTAGAACTGATTCATCCTGTGTAACTGGAATTTTGAACTCTTTGACCAGCCTTTATTTTTATAACTTGTTCAGAATAAATTCTGGAGATCTAATGCATAGCATGGTGCCTATTGTTAATAATACTGTATTGCATTCTTGAAACTTGCTAACAGAGTAAATCTTAAATGTTCTCACTACACACCCACAAAAAGAATGTAAAGTGATGGACATGTTAATCAGTTTGGTTGTGGTAATCATTTGACAATGTGTACATATGTCAAAACATCATGCTGTGTACCTTGAATATGTACAATTTTTATTTGTCAATTATATACACCTCAAGAAAGCTGGAAAACAATGATGAATAAAATTTTAAAAAGAAGCAGTGTGGACAGCACCGGCGCAGCAATGGCACTGGTCTCGTGGATGCTGACATCAGAGGATGAAGGTAGGGCATCCTCACCTGGCTGGGGAAGCAGATGGTACCGAGGAAACCAAAGCAGGAGAGGAGGCAAACAGCTGCCATGATCTGGGCTGAGAAACCTTGATTATGAGCAAATGTGAAATGCTGTCTGTGGACTCTTAAAATTAATGCAAGGGGATACTCTCAGGGGGCTGAGGGCCCCAGAATAGGAGGTAGGCGTGAGAGCCAAATGCGAGGGCTATTACATCTCAGGCTGTGGCAGTCTGGGAAAACTTGAGCCAGACCTGCAGAAGTCTCTCAATCACAAATTATTTCTTTGATTCACCCTTCCCCTCAAGATGCCAGTCCATTTTTCTTCTTTCTGTCAATTTAAAACCCTTAAGCTGTCTGCTCTACTTCCTCAAATCCCATACAAACTGCAATCCATTACTTTTGGGCTTTAATATCCACCATCTACTGAAGGAGATCTACCCAAAAGTTCCTCAGATTTTGCTTCCACATTGCACTTCATTTGCCACATGGCCACAGGGCTGGTGGAAGTCAAAGGGGAAGGCAGGGCCTTCCACATCTTGGCTGGGCACTCAGAGGGCTCGAATGCCTCCCGTAATAAGTGATAGTGATGGTCTTCCTGACATTCCTTGAGTACTTTCTCTGCTCAGCTGTAATTTTAAGCAATATATATAAATAAATATATTTATGCCTACATAAATATATATCTATACATCAATGTGTCTGTATGTAGACATATTTAAGACTCACAGTAACTGTCTGAGGGTTAATAAATTTCCTCCTTCCTTGTAAATGTCAGAGCCCACGTCCCGACACTGTTCTTCCTGCTCAAATGCAGTTGAGGAAATGGAGTTTAGATAAAAGTGAGTCCCGCATTTTCAAATCTGAGATGGTCATAGGGTAAGTTGACCTATTTTTACGTGAAAATCTTGTTTACACAGAAACTACCTGTTATGCTCAATGTCTAAACTCAGCAGAAGCCACTTAACAATGGTAGATTATTAATATTTTTATATTGAGCCCAGAATAATGAATACACATTTAGCTCAATTATTACATCACTAAAATAAGTCAAAGCCTGGGTTAATATAGGTTTATACTTCAGGAACTCTACTTTTTCAAGAGCCATCAGAAAATTAGCCAATTTAGGAATTCTACTTTGATTTATAGTATTTAGTCAAATTACTTACAAAGGCTAACTCTTGTATCAGATTTACAAACCCATCACCAAGTTAAACTAATTGCTAGGGTCACAAAATAAAGATTGCAAACTGGAGTTTTCTCCAAACTGCTTAATGAGGCAGGCTGAATGCAGAGGTCACGTGGCCACGCCCAGCTCCTCTGCAGGGCAGCAGCTGGACTCCACTAAACATGGAAAGCTGCTCATTCTACATTGACTCCCTTTTGCAATCCCGGTAAGTTCCTCAGTGACAGGAGCCAGCCTGCCAAAATATCAGCATCAGGATCTGGTCCAATGTAAACACCCAGCATCGTGGGGCTAATGTGCTGAATTAGAGATATGCTGCTACCCGCCATTCCTTACTCAAAGATGACTTTCCAGATCCAAGAAAAACAGACCTGTCAGCATGAAAATTGGTATAGTTGTCAAACAGGGAGGCTAATGCCGTTCAAGCCCATTGTCTTAGCCAAG
The DNA here is from genome assembly GCA_007922815.1 of Macrotus californicus. NCBI lineage: Eukaryota > Metazoa > Chordata > Mammalia > Chiroptera > Phyllostomidae > Macrotus > Macrotus californicus. Next base: position 7,192 of record VMDR010035667.1, on the reverse strand, counting down.
TCTGAGGAAGACCTTAAAAATCACAGGCTTCTGACAGACCCCTTGCTTGGGCTCACCAGACCTTGTTTTGAACTGCCTAGGCAGATGGGTCTGCATGGAGAAGGGTCTGGTTGTTTGATCTGTTTACCAGTCAGTCAATTCTGGCACAAAACACAGTGTTCAGGGTTTCTGACCACCAGTCTCAGGCTCAGAAGCAACCTTGTTCCTTACATTAAAAACTGAGAGATTTCAACCACAGGGATTGCTTCCATGGGGCCCTGTGAGGCCCGATCTCCAGAAAGAGCCGTGCTGACCTCACCCTTGACAACCCTGCATTGTCCTGTCACCCTCCTCCTGCCCCAAATTCATGTTTCCTAACTTTTCCATAATGTTCTTACAGATGCCTTCTGCCTATTCTCTTTACTATGCAGTGCATGGTCCCGTTCTTCTCTCCACATTCTGCAAGTGAACTTCTAACAGACCATAAATGGTTGGAGATAGAGAGTCAACTTAGTCTTATTGAAAACTTATTCTTGGTTGTTCGTATTTAAAGGAAGTTTCTATCCTATAAACTAGGACTCTAGGATGTCTTGCACAGAAGACAATTCAGCGGTTTTCAAACTTCAAGGCATGTCAGAATCATAACTTACGAAAATGCAGTTTGCCCACAGTGGGGCTCACATTCACCAACTGCCCACACAGAGCTTAGGATTTGACATGCTGGGGAGCGCTGGCCTGGACAGAGACCAGGACCTCCCCTGCTCCAGCTCCTGGGCCCGGCCCACACAGCCTATGTTTTCACAAAGCTCCTCAGCTGATTCTGATGCCGCTGAGCCACAGACCTCACTGGCTCACAGAGTTTCCTCATCTTCCTCCAAAACACCTCCCTGAACAGTGGCTGATGTGATAATTCCAGCGGGGTGAACGTTCTCCCGTGAGGGACACAGAGCTGAGGGTGGGGAGACCTGGCCATTTAGGAAGTAAAGAGAGGGACAGGACAATGAGCGCTCACCACAGACAAATGTGACTGCTTCACAGTTTCTTCTAGAGCAGGGTCTGCAGGCTTTTTTGTAAGGGGCTAGATAGTAAATATCTTTCCCTTTGCAGGCCACATGGCTTCTGTGGCATCTGCGCCATCAGTTGTCGTGGGAAAGGACAGCATATAAACAAATGAGCGTGACTGCCCTGCAGTGAAACTTTATTCAGAAAAATGGCAGGCTGCAGGCCATGGGCTGTGGCCATAGTTTGCTGATGCCTGTTCTAGAGTCAATATTACAAGTATCTTTAAACAAAGTTACAGACGGAGACGAGGTGGCAAGGTGTTGGGTTCTAACTGCATTTTAACAATTATTTAAAAATAGCTGGTAAGGGAAAATCAACTAGCACACTTGTAAATGTGGACTTTCCTGCAGATAAGGAAGACTGGCACATTCAAGCCCTCTCTTCTTTCCTGTGAGCATGCAGGAAGGGAAAGAAATAGAAAGGTGGTAAAAAGAAATGTTAATTAAAAAATAAACAGTTGAGCCCTGGCTGGTGTGGCTCAGTGGATTGAGTGCGGGCCTGCTAATCAAAAGGTTACTGGTTCGATTCCCAGTCAGGGCACATGCCTGGGTTATGGGCCAGGTCCCCAGTGAGGGGTGCATGAAAGGCAACCATCAGTGTTTTTCTCTCTCTCCCTCCCTTCCCTTCTGTCTAAAAATAAATAAATAGAATCTTTAAAAAAAACAGTTGATAAAAGCTCTGGAAATAATGAGTAATCACTTAGAGAGATTGTGATATAGAGAATACGTAGAAAAAACAAAGGATTGGGAGACAAAAGACATTTATTCAACTCAACCAAGTGTGTTAGGCATTGGGAGCTGAGACCCTGCTCTTGGGGAGATTGAAGTACCATGGGAGAGAGGTCCTTAACAAGATGGTTGGAATTGGGTGTCTAAGTGTAATGGAGACCTAAACTTATCTAAGCCTGGAGGTACAGGAAGACTTCCCGGAGGTGGTGACATAACCAGACCTTGAAGGATGAAGATCAGTTGGCCAGATTTTTTTTTAAAAATAAAAGAACCAGAAAGATCATTACAAGAGCCAAAACCATGGGCAAAAGCATGCAGATGAGAAATGGCAAAATGATAAGCTCAAGGCTGGGGAGGCAGGAGGCTCAGGTCACCAGGAGCTGTGTCCCCACTGCTGGGGCCTGGCACTCGTGGTTTACTGCCAAGTGAGACACAGTTTACCAACAGCCCCTGTCGGTTCCCTTGATGCCTGTACACACCTCTATAAATAGTTCCTTTCTTAAAAACCTCTTCAAATATCCCAGCGGAGCACACCATCTCTGTTTCCTGCTGGGATGAAAAAGTATGAATTGAGAAGGTGGGTAAGCACCTCTTCCTCTCCCTCTTAAGCCAGCAGTAAGAAAGTCACTTCCTTTCAAAAGAGCCCCTCACTTCTAGCCCCTTCAACATCTCTTAGATAGCCTCAAGGTGGGTGGTTACAAGCAGAATATAGAAAAAACAGTTTCAGCTTCTGTAAAAGCTTATGATTTACTTCAGGAACTAGATATGTACATTACTTCTCAAAACAAAGGACGGGGGAACTGCTACATAGTGTGGGTGCATGGGGAGAAGGATGAATAGTGGCTAGTACTGTCCTTCCTTCACATAGGGAGAGGCGGGGTAACGTGCGGCTTTGGGTTGGGGGTGCGGCATGACTCTGGGGTGGCTTTAGTTGGGAAAAGGCAGAGTAGGATGCACATGAAAGATGAGCTCTGGGCTGTGCTGTGCTCAAAGTACGAGCTCTAGTGTGTCAGGGATGAGAAGACCCTTTGTCTAATATCTTAGTTCCTAGCAGCCTAGACTTGGGGACCCTCAGAAACAAAATTCTGGAAGAAAGGTAAGAATTGGGAGAGTTCTAGCAAAAACTGGAGCAGAGTCTTACAAGGTGTGTGCTATAGGTTAGCAATGCAGTGTCCCAGGGCCCATTTGCAAAATTCTCTAAGTGATTTCTATGTGCATTAGAGCTAGGTAACCAATGGACTAGAGGGATGGGTCCCAGAGGCTATTACCACTGAAAAAGAAGCCAGTGTAAAGAATCAGAAATAAAGAAAGACTAAAAATGTGGTGGTGGTTAGAAACAATATTATTTTAAAAATTGTATTCTTTTCTTGTGAAAAGAATCCCTATGATTCTTTTTTGTTGTCTAATATAGGATTTTGCATATGTTTTAATTGCCAGCCTTTGTTCATCTGCTTGTGATGCTGTTGGACCATATAAAAGGGAGATACTTCCAGGTTTTCTGGAATTTGCTGTTTCCCTCTTTTTCACCCCGGTAGGATCTGGGGTCTCTGTGGCCTCCCACCTGCAGCCTATGTCTGTCTTGGCCATGGCAGGTTGCATGTTACCAGCCTCAGCTGCTGAGCTCTGGGGTGAGATTTGCCACCCCATGCCAGTGTTCTGATGTTCCTGGTGGTGAGCCTAGGAGCTCTGGTGTCTGTCTTTCCCTTCCTCACTTCATGCAGAAGGAGGTTACGTGAAAGCATTTTGCCCCGGCTTCTCTTCTTATCCTGCCAGAATGCAGGCCCACCCTGAGCTTCATTGACCTTGGCTGAGACCTTGACATCCATCTTGGCCCCTGCAGATCCTTTTAACCAGAGCACTAGCTTCCATTTCTTGTATCTCTAACTACAGGCTAGGATCTTCTTGCAAACTGACTGACTATGAAGATCTACAGGAATGTTTCCATCCTAACTTTGAGTTTTGCTTGCCTCCTGGAAGGAAGTCCACTAAAATTTGGCACTATGTACCAGGCATATCTCTATGTTTTTGTTTCTCAATAATTTTTCAACAACCCCTGAAAGTAGGTATCATTTCCAATTTTATACAGATAAGGGAAGTGGGACTCAGAGAGAGGTTAAGTAACATGCCCAGGGTCACACAGCTATTGAGAACATATAGATGAAGACTGTAGTCAAGATGCCTGCGCCTCCAGAACTCATGTTTTTTCTTCTGTACTGCAACAGCTGGCCTCCTGCTGGTGTTCCTGAGTTTGCCACAACATTGCAGTCTCACAAGTGATCTGGCTGCCTTGGGGGTCAGTCTACAGCTGGGTCTGTCTTCCCCAGCGCTTGTGGCATCTGCTTTGGGCTTCCTCCTCTTCCTGCCAGACCCCACAAACTGATGTTTCTCTCTCCCTTCCCCTCTCTCTGAAATTAAAAAAAAAAAGCCCCAACCAGTGTGGCCCAGCTGGTGGAGCCAGTTCGATTCCCAGTCAGGACACATGCCGGGGTTGTGGGATCAGTCCCGCTAGGGGTGAAGTTGGGGCACACACAAGACAGGCAGCTGATCGATGTTTCTCTCCCTCCCTCTCCCTTTCCCTCCCTTCTCCTCTCTGGGCCTGAATCTGCCCAGGGCACACAAACAGCAGGCACTTGCAGGCTGATTACTTACACTCTCCACCCCTATTCACCATGATCCACAATATCTTCAGGCATTTGTTCCCATGAAACTAATGAAGCCCAGACTTTAGGGCTGTTCACTTGCATGGGCCCGAGAAGATCTTAGGGACATGGGCACATGACTATGAGATATTGTAAAAATTTTAAAAGTCAGATATTTTCATTGTAATCAGTTAAGACCACCAGATCTTCCCATAGTTTGGAAGTGTGAAATGCAGGAGTGACCACTGGCATTTTGGGATCTAAGCAGAACATGTCATCTAGTTTTAGAGTAATATAGTTGCATGGCCCTTGGTTGCTTCCGTTTATGCTTAAATTATTGCTGGTGGTCCTGGTGTGGCAATAGCCTCCAGCATTCATTTTTCACTTACTGTGCCATCTCATCTGACATTGTGGCATGAAGGTATAGGTCTAGAGGTTATACTATGTTAGGAACATGCCCCATGTCACCCAGCGTTGGAAGATTTTGGTACTGGAATAGAAATAAGGTTTGAATGTATGAACACAGAGATGAGTCTGTAGAAGCAGAAAATTCCTCCAAATCTGATAGCTCATATATGAAAGAACATGTTGGAATTTTTCCAGTTTTTACAACAATTCTAACAATTTACGTGACGTGAAAATGATGAGTTGCAAATCTGAAAGAATCTTTTCTAAACTACCAACAATATAAACAAGTTTCAGTTAACTATGCTTAGAAGGAAAATTGAGTCATCTTTCTATTCTCTCTATGGAAAATGATATTACAAAATGGTCCTATAAAGCAGTGAGCAAAGACTATGCAGTGGAAAATGTAGAGAAAAAGTGTTATAGAAGAATGTTAATTAATTAAATATTGTATTTATATGGACTTTGTTATATTTTAGCTTTTTAAAATTTGTAATGTGCCATCAAGTTTTCTCTCATTATTTCATGAATATTGAACTTTATTTCTACTTATGAATTAATAATTTTATATTCTTTTTCTTGAAGAGAACTCCCCAAACTACGTAAGCTTCAGGCTTGACAAACCAGGGTCCCCTCCATTAGTGGCATTTACAAAAGGACTTTCTCTAGTCTAGGTCTGGGGGTGTACCATGTAAAAGTTGGCAAGTTTTTTCTTTTCAAAAATTTTGTTGTTGTTTTTCTCTTTCCTTGGGAAAGTAAATGGCTCAAATGAGGAGCAAATCCCAGTCCTTTTCTTCCTGCCACCAACCGACTGTGTCACTTCCATCTAGGCATTAGCACTTAAGCAGAGACAATGCCACGAGAGATTGAAAGTCAGGAAAACCTCCGTCAGGAAGTAGGGAACAAAGAGGAGAAAGAATGCAAATGTGTTCACTGAGTGCCTATGAATTACACATGTACACAAACACGACATGCATAAGATTTAATGTTGGCATTCCTTAGAATAATCCTGGAATACCAAGAAATTAAATAATTAGAACTTTGATTAAGCCCACCAATATTTTTCTTGCTAATAACTACATACAGAAGCTATATAAAATATTACATAGAAAAAAGATTTAATGAAACACATGTGATTATCTCACTTATGAAACTACTTGAGTGAAGTTTCCTAAATAATTATCTAAACTCAAGATTTGATGGTTTCCCTTCCTACTTGGTTTTCAGGTTAAATGAATGGATGGAAAAAATGGAAAATAACATAGCACTAATTTGAACACTGAAACTTGATTAATGACAGAAAAATCAGCACTGTTTGCACTGATGATTAAAGTGAACAAACCAAAGAAAAGCTTAAAAAATGTTTTTATGTTAAGTTGTGATGAAGCAGATCTATAATAAAATAAATGCTCTGAAACCTCAACTGGAAAGAGAGGACTATGAAACCTATTACATTTTTTAGCTGCATGAAAAAACTTTTATATATAACACACATTAAATTCATGTGGGTTGGAATGAGGTAAGGAAAATATTTCAATTATGAGGACTGGATTTCATTCTATACTGGAGGCTCTCACAAGTTTCATTCTGATTGTTCAGACAGAGGAGCTTTTTCACATCTTTATCAAACCCGAATGTCTAGAGACAGGAATGCAGGAGGATTTAATAAGAGAAGTAGGTGATGTCATGAATAGGAACCATATTGGAAGATGAAGAATGGGAATTTAACACCAGAAAAGACTTTCCCCCGGTCATTGATCTGGTCTCAGCTAAACCAGGCCCACTGGCCTCTCTGTTGTGATCACGTTCATCTGCTCTTGTGGTCCAGGCATGTGCTATCCCTTCACAAGTTTCTTCCTATTCTCTATCATGTCTAGTCTCCTGGTCACCACTCTAAATTTGATTATTTTTTAAAATATATTTTATTGATTATGCTATTACAGTTGTCCCACTTTCTCCCTTTTATTCCCCTCTGCTCTGCACTCCCTCTCCAACCTGCATCCCTCCACCCCAAGTTGATGTCCATGGGTGGTATATATAAATTCTTTGGCTTCTCCATTGCCTATACTGTTCTTAACCTCCCCCTGTCTATCTTCTATCTACCATTTATGCTTCTTATTCCCTGTACGTTTTCCCCCTCTCTCCCCACCCACCCCCCTGATGATAACCCTCCGCGTAACCTCCATTTCTGTGATTCTGTTCCTGTTCTAGTTGTTTGCTTAGTTTGTTTTTGTTTCTGTTTTAGGTTCAGTTGTTAATAGCTGTGAGTTTGTTGTCATTTTACTGTTCCTATTTTTGATCTTCTTTTTCTTAGATAAGTCCCTTTAACATTTCATATAATAAGGGCTGGGTGATGATGAACTCCTTGAACTTGACCTT
>VMDR010035666.1:0-10694 GCA_007922815.1 Macrotus californicus | reverse complement strand
ACTCAAAACAAAAATGTTTCTCCGGATGGCATCACACACACACCCACTCACACAAACAACATGAAGATACAGACCCTCTTAGTTGTTCTCACTCTGAGTAAATTTAAAAATACTGTCCAAATCAAAGGAGGATTTTCAATAAACGAGTCTGCAGATGGGCACGGTGGCGTTTCTGTCGTTTGTGCACAGAGAGACGACCCAGGACCTCACACAGGAGCAGAGCTGCCCCAGGCACCTGACAAGGTCCCACTAGAAACAGCTCACGGTCATGGCCGGAGAAGACACTGGGACGAAGGCCATCCCCACTGCGTGACAAGGGTAAGGGAGGGAACAGGGTGGGGACAGGTGCCAGTAAGAGGGAAACATTCCCCAACCCTGGGCCTGGGAAGTGCAGGCTGGGGTCAGCCTCGGGCACAGGACAGGCCCGAAAAGGGCCTAAAGCCCTTGGACAATGACCACTGGACTCTGCTTGATCAATGTGTATGTGGGCTCTATGGCCTCGCTCAGACCCGTTCATTCAGTCACTGCCTCCGGAGCTTCTCCACTGACCCCAGGACTCTCTGGGGTGATTGGGACCCAGGGAGCCAGAGGACCCAGTGCCTATGATCTAGCAGGGGAAGGTCTGGTAATCAAGGATGATGCCATCTTCCCTGCAGGCTCTTCCAACTGGGTGATGGGTAATGGGGGTGATACCCAGAGATGACATTTATACTGAGATTAAAGGGGAGAGGAGTTAGCCCGGGAAGGTCAAGGGGCCACATATTCCAGGCAGAGAGGACAGGAAGTACACAGGCCTGAGCCCTGGCTTCTGGGGCAGGGAAATGGAGCGGAGCTGACTGGGAAGTGGAGGGACGAGGAGCCGGCCCCTGCACAGGCGACTCCTTGGTGCAGCGTCCCGACACCGGGGATGGGTGTACACTGCGGGGACAGGTAGGGGCTGAGACGTGGTGGGTGTGTCTTCTGCGCAGATCTCCGTGGCTGTGGAAAGAGGGGAGGGCCGGGTGAGGACTCGTGGGGGGCAGTTTGGGTGAGGGTGGTCGTCACGGCGACAGAGAAGGACACTGGTGCTGGGCTCCGGGGCTGAGGGTCAGAGAAAGGAGTGAAGGATGATTCCAGTCCTTTTCTCATAGCTCTGCAGGGGGCCCTGCACAAAACCAGCAGGATGCAGGTGCGTCACCTCCCCCGAAATCCTGGTTTTCTTAGGGGCTGGGCGTGGAGTGAGCGCATCCATCTGGACTTCCACGTGGCTTCTCCAACACCTGAAGGCTCTCCGAGTCAGGTGATTCCACCTTCCAAGTACTCTCACCCCAGGGCCTTTAAGGACGGGTCCAGAAGGGGTTCACGTGCAGGGCGCAGACTTCCAAGTGTGATGCATTTACTACCTGAGTGGAGCTTACTCGATGCCGCTGGTGGGGATGCCGGCAGGAATGGCCTGGTCACGCCGGCAGAGCACAGAGTCACGGAGAGCAAGACTCATGCACCGGAGGCCCCCACGAATGGGGTGTGTGCCCTCATTGCTGGCGCCTTGCCCGGCTTTCTGACTGTCCCTGCCACAGCCTGGGGTGGGGTGAGGTCTGGGAGGGCTCTCTGGAGCAGGTGGCCTCTGAGCTGAATACTGAAGGATGAGTAGGAGTTGTCCACATTGCTGTTCACACTGGAGGGGGCATATGAGTCACTTGGAGGTTTTGTTACAAAGCAGCCTGATTCATCAGGTTTTAGGAGGGCCCGAGACCCTGCTTTGCTCCCAAGTGATGTCCATTCTGGGACCAGTTTAATAGGCAAGATCTTTAGGTGATTATGGGGAAGGAGTGGGGCAGTTGAAGGGCGGAGAGGCATTTCTGCCCGAAGACACAGCACAGGCACAAGTGCAAGGGCACCAGCGGCCTGGCCTGCGAGAGCAGGCGGGTGTGTAGAATGACCTTTCTGGAGCCCAGAAACTCAAAGGCAGGAGGGGACACCCAGAGAGCAGAGCAAGTGTATGACATGTGCCCAGGTTGCATCACAGCATCAACCCTGAGCAGTACCTGAGTGAAGACCCCCTGCCAGGCCCTCCCCACCCCCTTCTTAGCTTGTCAGGAGCCACGAGAATCTGGGTGAGTCACCCAGGAAAGATCCTCTCCCAGGCCCTGGTCTAAGGAACCACATGCCTTCCCTCCTGACCCTGTGGCAATGGATTTCCCTTCACACACACACACTTACATGCATGTGCATGCTCACACACACACACACACACACACACTCTCACACACACGGACCAGCTAGCATGGGAATCAGAGGACAGTCACACACCAGGTCAAAGAACTTGTGTCCAGTCCAGTAGCTGGCTATTAAGAACAGGGACCGAGGTGGTAATTTTGACAAATGCTCTGACTGGAAGACGCGTGGCCTTGTTTTCAGGGCCACACAGAGTTCACCAAAGGATGTTTGGAAAAGGGACCTGTTATTTATCATCTCCAAGCTGTGCCAGCGAGGATGCTGGGAAGAGACAGCTAGGGACGGAGGGGCTGGGTTTGCTCTGTACGGACATGCTGCCAGTGAAATGTGAAACCCAAGTTATGGCTTTGAGCCCAGCAACAGAAGGGAAGGCCAGGGCAGGAATTCTGGGCTCCCTCTAGACCTCTACGTCACTGGACATGGTCCGAGAAGGGACACGGGCTGAGCCAAAAGGACAGGGCTCTGAGCACTGACACCCCCAAGCCAATGCCTCGGGACTGGGGCCAACAGATGACAGGGAGAGAAAGTGCTGGCTCACCGCTTGTCCGTCCTGGGTGCTCTCAGGAACACCGCACCTTCCCTGTGCGGCAGGTCCTTGCCTCTGGGGCCATGAGCGGCCTCAATGGGCTCGGTGTGCAGAGCAGGCAGAGAAGCAGGCATAGTTTCCAATGTCAGCACACCGGACTGAGATGAAACACTGAACAAAAATCTCTCCCCGAAGCCCAGATGAGCAGCAGCTCATGGTGCCAGGTGACGTCAGGCTCACATCATCTGTGTCCATGGACTGGGCACCCACCAAGGCCAGGCCCTGCCTGTGTCCATGCCACAATCGGCTACCCTCCCGCCGATTCTCCGAGCTGTGTGTGAGGTCCGGCCTCCAGCTGAGAAACCAAAGATCAGCCAGAGCAGGATTTGAACCCATGCCTGGGGTGGAAACCTGGTCTCTGCCCCCTCCTTTCTCCCCTTAGCCCACGTTTAGTCTTTGTCTCTAGTTGCCCCCACCTCTCTCATTTTTCCCCCTCCTGCCTCTTTCTTCCCTTCCTTTCCCCAATTTTCCCCTCCTTTCTCTTCTTCACCTTCCCCTCCCACCTAAACCCAGGTTATCTGCCCCACCCCAATTCCACACAGAGGGGGCACTTTGTAGGCACTGAGCCCTTGGAGACAACTGGACATTCTTACTGACCCAGAGCACTGGTAAATATGGCCCTAAATCACACGGAAAAGGGCTGTGCTAGGGTTTTCAGGAAAAAATCAAAGTGAGCTGAACACGTGGTTCATCTCTCTCCGGTGGGCTTCCCCTTCTGTGCGTGTTCAGTCCCTCATTTCCAGGACACCCTGCTAACACGCCATGCAGCTTCAGGGGAGGGATGACGGTACGGAAGGGGAGGGGAGGAAACGTAGCCTTCCCAGGATGAATGGACTCAGACTCTCTGGGCATCTCTGTAACCCCTTAGGAAAGAAGAGCCTTCTTCAGGGAGAAATCGCTCCCCAAATGTCTGGGCCCATTTTGCACTCAAACCCTCTTTGAGGATTTATTTACTTATTCACTGCCAGTTGCTGTGAGCTTTACCGGTGAGCTGGGCTTTTCCAGTTTAAAGATAAACGAAAGAAACCCCCTGGATGGCTCAAGGGTTCTGTCACCAACACAGATGGAGGGCTCTTGGGGAAAATACCGCCCATCTCACTGCCAGAAACTCAGGGCACTGGCTGATGGCTGCTGTGGAAAAAAGCTAAAATCGGTTCCCCAGGGGTAAGTCACATATCCAAGAAGTGACCACAGATACTAGGTCTGGGAAAGACCCATGCAAGGAGTGTGCTTGGGAAAGCCAGCGGTCCCTGGGCCTGGCCCAAGGCAGATGCCCCTTCTTGTCTGCCGCCTCCCTCTCCAGGGTGTCTTCTAGGGTGTCTGCTTGGTTCACACCCTTCTCTGAACCTCCCTGTGGGAGGCACCGGCCCCCTCGCTGGACCAGAGCACAAGATTCCCTTCTGCGCCCAGGGGGCACGGAAGGTTCCTGGCCAGACTGTTCTGGATTTGAATTCCAGCACTGCCACTTTCTGGCGTTGTGTCCTTGGGGAAAGTATCCACTCTGTGAGCCTCACTCTTTTCCTCGGTCCAATGGGAGATTATTAATACCACCTCGCAGTGAGGCAGTGGGGATTCCCTGAACAACATGTATACAGCTCACAGCCCCGAGCTGGCCATGGGGAGAGCTGGGGCCCTCTTCGGCAGGCTTGGGAAGCCTGCGGACCCCTGCTCAGAAGTCCAGTTTCAATGCATGACATAACATTTAGAAGGAAACCCACTACGCTGCAATGCGTGTGGATTCACAGTTATGGGGAGTCACACACGTGCCCCGTTCTGTCAGACACAGCAAGGTCCTTGGCAGGTCTTGTAACTATTGCAATGTCAAAGTGGTGACGAGCAGCAGTGGCATTTTGAGGTTCTGCCACAATGGTCCTGTGACAGGAAGACCTGCCACTTGGACTGCCGGTGAATCCTAGGGGCTGCCGACACCACTGCTGTCTGTCGCCTCCATTCGGCAATCGAAGGCAAGGCCGCCTTTAGTTGGACGCTATCGAAAATTAAGATGCAGTTTTCTTCCATCCAAGTTCATCCGTGGACCTGAGGACTCCTCGGGGTTCTGTGGACTGCCAAGCCTGGGGCAGAGGGGGTCCGGGTGGGAAAGAGCTCACCCCTCGCTGTGAGCTGCGAGCCCCAGGGAAACTACAGACGGCAGTCTGCGTCTGGCTTCCTGCCCTTCTCACAGTTCTCCTGGGACACAAATGCTGAGTGACAGCATCTCAGAGGCGGGGGTGTTCTCCCGAGCACTCGCTTTATTCCCTGAATATGGAGTTCAGAGATCCTCAAGTCGCCCGGAGGAAACCTGTGGGTGGAACACTCTGAAACGTCAAATCCGCCGTAGCTGAGTACAGAGGGACTGGCAAGCTTCATTGTCGTTATTTCGGGAGCACTTTCCAGCTTTCAGAGTTGAGAGGTTGTCAGTGTGGAGGGGTTTTTAGAGGCCCACCTTCCCACCTGCTATCAATTTATTCCTCCTGCAGCTTGCCAGGTGCCTGAGCAGCACATGCCAGCTGGGAGGATGCTCTCCACGCCCGGTAATGAGAGCTGAGGCTGGGCCTGCCCCACATCTCTGCCCTCTTCTCTTGCCTTCTGGGAACTGCCCCCCTCCACCTGGTGGAGACCTCCAGCCTCTCAGTACAGGTGTGGGCATGAGGTCCCCCCAGGCCCTGCCCTGTCACAGATGAACACAGACACGAAGAGAGAAGGGCCTTGTTACCTTCTGAACCCGTAAACACCAAGAGTCCTGTAGTCCTGGAGCACCCATGGCCATCCAGCCCCTTTCTAAGGGGTCCCGTTTGAGAACTAAGCTGTCACAGAGAAAGCAGTAGAGCCAAAAGACACTGAGAAACAGAATCCTGATAGCTGGACCCTGGATTCAGTTGTTCCTGGAGCCTCACTCTTGGTCTCATAAATGACCTAAACCAATGAGTCCCCTTTGGGATTTACACCAGCTTGAACGAAGTTTCTGCCACTTGCATATGAAAGAATGTTATTGTTATATTCTGTAACAATTCTGCCAATGAGCAACCTCTGTGTTAAGTAGAATGCTCGGTCCAGAGTCACAGAGTTCATCAGAACAGCCAAGGTGAGACAGTTCACAGGTGCAGTTGGCCGTATCTGAGCTCACACCTTCCAAGTCCAAGAGCAGAGGCAAATGTCCCTGTTTGCACGTTTACAGGGTCACTCCCCCTGGAATCCCCTCCTTTGTGGTGCATGCTCATTGACATGAGATTCTCCCAGTGGACCCAGCAGATAGCAGGAAGTGAGGGCTCAGCCCTGACCCCTGACCTGCAGGCCCACAGAGGACTCCTGCTGGGAGCAGGGTGGGGGCTGGGCACTCTGAGCTCGTGTGTGTGTGTGTGTGTGTGTGTGTGTGTGTGTGTGTGTGTGTGTAACCTCCCTCCAGGCTTAGCTTCTGGGCTGGGGCTGCCGCCTCCCTGGGGGAGGAAAAGGCCATTAGAGACAAGACTCAGGCTTTTCTGTCCCCATCGATGACACAATGCACTGTCTGGATTCCTGGCTGAGAGTTATTCCTGGACCTTCCCAACCTAGCCCTGAGGCCAGGCGGGGGCTGCCCAAACAGGGCCCACATTTGCCCTGCTGTCTCTCGCTCATCGGGCCCCTGCGCGGCCAGGAAGGAAGGGGCAGAAGTTGGTCCCGATTGGAACCCCCATCCTCAGACCCCCCGGAAGTTATTAATGATGCCAGAAGGAGAGGCTCCTAATTCAACAAATTCACAGAGCTCACGCGTCCCTGGAAGCTCCTTTTCTTGGCCACTTCTCCCAGCTGCTGATCACCGACCCTGCCAACTGGGCAACTGGTGCAACTGTATCATCAGTCCCAATGACGGCCCATGTGAGACCTGCTTTAAATTTGAATGTTCTCTCCTGCTCCCACTGCTGATGAAATTTCAAGTCTGAATCATAAGGTCAGGATGAATGAAACCTGACAGACTAGAATAATCGTAAGACTGATGTGAACGGCAATTCTGTTCCCACGCCTCATGAATATCTCATTTCAGGCATCAGACAGAATCTTTAAGCTGAAATCCCGACTCTACCCACCTTTGGACTCATGGAATGGGCTGAGAAAATTAGGCAGCTATTATCTCATCTATGAAGATTTATAAAAAGATAGGCTAGAGATAAAAACACAGTTTTTTTTCCTCCTGGGCAAAGTTAGTACCAGGTTGTAATACCTGGTTATATATACCAGGTATTCCTGAGAGGCACACGGGCGCAGGGAAGAGCGCTTACGAAAAATGTGTGCACTCCTGACACCCACTTCCTTTATTTTTAAGGAAACAGAGGTAACCAGACAGACAACACAGAAAAATTAAACTCCTTCTCTTAGACAGTTACGTTCAAAGTGACCTTCTGGGAATGTCCTGGGATGGGCACAGATTCCTCATGAACTTGACCGGGGACAGTGGTTCCCAGGCTGCACCTGGGTGTAATGCTGCGAATGCCAGGTGGAGGCAAATTCCACACATTTGCTGGGTGGAAGGACGTCCCTGCCACAGGCCCGGCAGGAAGGAAAGCTGGGGAGATGCCTCACTCCTACAGCCTCCGTCTTACTTCTGGAAAGGTGTGTTCAGAGGAGGCTCAGAGACTCTGTCGCTCAGAGTCCACTTCCGTGCGCTCCTCTGCTCTCGGTGGTGAGCGCAGAAGTGGCTTTAAGTCCCACCCACCTGGGCAAGGTGTTCCCACCACCTTTAGGCCCCTCAGGGATGAGACACTGTTGTCACAGGGAGCCTTGCCCATAACACGTGGACCCACACAGCAGCCAGTGAGCCAGGACAGGCGGTGTGGAAAATGGTCCTGATTGTTAAAACAGACACATTTTCCAAAAGCTGAGTGTGGACAGCAGACTCAGGGGCCACCAGGACTTGTTCCACTTGAAGGAGCTTGTCCAGTCTTTCAGAATCCACAGGGTCAAAGTTAGGTTGAACGTCAGCTACCACGTGATCGAGGGCCAATTGCCTCATTTCTTGGTTGCTTAAGTAGAAACGCTCGTGGTCTTTGCGTTACTAAACCTTCTTTTTGTGTCATGTAGAAGCAAGCTCCTGAGGGAGGTCTGATGGTGTGCCAGGAGCGGAGGGGGCTCCTGTCTGCGGTCTCTCATGGGAGCATACATCAGGACCTCATTCTGCAGCAGGAAACGGAAGCTTAGAGTGGTGGAGTGACTTGACCAAGGTCAGAGATGTGATGACCGACCAACTGAAAACGCTTTCCCTCCACAGCCCACGGTCTTCTTCCCTGGACCACGCTCAGGTCTTCTCTTAGGAAGTTTGGGCTGGATTGGCTGTTACTGGAAGTCTGGTCGAGTTCCTTCCCACGAAGGGCATGAGACCTCAAGATCTCCATGTAGATCAGAGAACTCATCATGCAGCGTCTCCAACGAGCAGCTGCAAAGCTGGGACAAAAACCCAGGTTTTCTAAGTCTAACATTTCTCTCGCATCTTTTTCCCTTACTTTAATAATTTTGATTTTACCAAGTGAACCGTAATGTCAGCTGTATAAACACCTCAGTTTATCTTGTCTATTTTTGCCGCTGTACCTAGCATCAATAATAATGGCATCGAGCGGTTGAGATGCCCCATTTGTTCAACAAAGGCGTCACGAGAAGAGAAGTATCACATCTCGCCAAGACGTTTGGATGCTCTTCCTGCCTCTCAAGTCTCCACTCAGACAGGACCCAAGGCCAAAAAGAAACTCCCATTATCAGCCGCCCTTCCTTGTATTTTATTAAAATCAGTAAACACGCAACCGTTTGTTTCCTTTTAGACACTCTAACCACAGAGAGATATCACCACATGGGAGCTCCTGCTTGTCTCATCCAGCTTGGCCTCAGAGGGCCAATTGCTCTGCCTTCCAGTTTTACCAGGTGCCATACCCACAGCTTCTGAGGAACGCAGGGAAGCTATTCTCTAGATAAGCCCCAAGATGTGGGATTTATCAACCCATGTTTTATTTATTCTTATGCAATTAGCAGCAACTTTCCTGAAAAAAAAAAAGGACATTTTGCGTCTTTTTCCTGGCAGTGGTTCTGCTTCTTTATATATGCTCAAATCTCTTAGGGAGCTTGGTTAATGTCTGAGTAAACAAAGCTGTTATGAGTAATTAGTATCCAATTAGGTCAAAGGTTTCATGTCTTTGTGAGTCAAGGCCTCTTTTTTCCAACCTCTGGGAAGACTAAGTAGGTCAGGCCTCTGTTTACAAAGCAAGGCCCAACGCTGACTGCTGCCCCCCTGGCGTCTTACAAGTTGTCGTTAGGAGCTGGACGTCCACCCCTCCTGTGGCCCCTCCTTGCTGCCGATGGAAGGGACAAGACTGGTCCCCAGTCATCTCGCCCCTTCCTCTCTGTGTTTTCACCTTGAGGAACTTCCAGTTCACCAGCATCGCCTAGACGCTTCATCCTGACACAGAGAAAAGGTCATGACCCTGCCCTCTGGGGAAAAAGGTCAGGATGCTGTTCTTTTCATCATCAGCATGTTTCAAATGACAAGCCAGGTGAGAGAGCCTCGCTAATGGCAAGAGTGGGTGCCCGATTTGTTTTCCCAGCTTTGCGTTACGAGCATGTTCAAGTACGCAGGGAAGGGAAAGACCACGATAAACATTTCTTTACCCAGCACTCAGAGGCGCCGATCGTGAAACTTGCTGAACCATCCGAAAGTGACTTGTCTGCCTGTGACTCCTAAGAATAAGGACGTTCTTTCGTATGACCAAAGTCATAATCTGGAGAAGAATTTATTCCACCCGAGTTATCGAAGTAACTGGAGCGACACTGCTCACAGCATCTTCTCGTCATCCTTTCAGAGTCCATAGGGTCTGTGGTGATGCTTCTGTTTTGCTCTTGATGTGGTCACTTGTGTCTTGTCTCTGTTTTCCTGAATAAGTCTAGTTAGAGATTTATCAATGTCGTTGCATTTTTTTTCAAAGGACCAGCTATCGGTTTCATTCATGTAATTTTTTGTTTGTCTTTTTATTCCATTGATTTCCACTTTTATGTTTACTACTTTCTTCTCATTTTTTGGCTTAGTTTGCTTCATTTTTTTTCCTAGCATTTTAAGTTGGAAGTGTGGGTCGTTTTCTTTAAGTTACACCCCACAAATGTTGCCATATTGTGCTTTTATTCATATTTAGCTCAAAGTCTTTTTAATCTCCCTTATGATTTCTTCTTTGATCTGCATGTTACTTAGAAGGATGTTATTTAATTTTTAAATATTTAGAGATTTTTCAGATATTCCTCTGCTGTTTTCTTATTAAATTCTGGTGTTGAGCAAAGCATAAACTTTGTACGATTTCAGTCTTTTTAAACTTGTCAAGGCTTATTCTATGACTCAGCACGTGGCTTATCTTTGTGTATGTTCCATGTAACCTTGAAAAACATGGATATTCTGCTGATGTTAGGTAGATTTTTGGGTCACTTAGGTCAAGTTGATGAATAATAGTATTATCCTGATGAGTTTTTGTTTACTTGTTTTATAAATTATCAAGAAATAAGTGCTAAAATTTTCAACTAAAATAGTTAATTTGCCCAGTCTTTCAGGTCTGTCAGTTTTTTGCTTCATTTATTCTGTGTATACACATTTAGGATTGTTATGTTTTTGGTAAATTGGCCTCTGTCACTATAAAATATGGTTCTTTATTTCCCTTAATAATTCTTTTTCTGAAATCTATGTTTTCTCATGTTAATAAAGCCACTCTGTATTTTGCTTATAGTTTTCAGGGTGGATCTATTTCCAACTTTTTACTTCTACATGTTTTTGTCATCACATTTAAAGTAGGCTTTCTTTTGAAGATCACACATATTTCTGTCTGTCTTTTTTATCTTAGAAGCTCTGTCTTTTAGTTGGAATGTAGACTAATACAGGTGTCTTCATTTATTACCTTGC
>VMDR010035665.1:0-10732 GCA_007922815.1 Macrotus californicus | reverse complement strand
AAAAGTGAAACGAGACCACCTTCTTATGCCACACACAAGGATAAATTCAAATGGATTAAAGACTTAAATGTTAACTCAAAACCATAAAAATCCTAGAAGAAAACATAGGCAGTAAAATCTTGGACATTGCTCATAGCAATATTTTTTTGATATATCTCCTCAGACAAGGGAAATAAAAAAGTAAACAAATGGGACCACATCTAACTAAAAAGTAATTGCTCAGCAAAGGAAAACATCAACAAAATGAAAAGACAATCCACAGAATGAGAGAACATTTTCACCAATATATCTGATAAAGGGTTAACACCCCAAATTTATAAAGAACTTATAAAACTCAACATCAAACACATAAACAATCCATTTGAAAAATGGGCAAAGGATCAGAATAGACACTTCTTCAAACAGGACATACAGATGGCCAATAGACATATGAAAAGATACTCAACATCACTAATCATCAGATAAATGCAAATTAAAGCCACAATGAGATGTCATCTCACACCTGTCAAAACGGCCATCCTCAATAAATCAACAAACAATAAGTGCTGGTGAGAGTGTAGAAAAAGGGGAACCTTTCTGCACTATTGGTGGGAGTACAGATTGGTGCAGCAACTGTAGAAAGCAGTATGGAGTTACTTCAAAAAGTTAAAAATGGAATTGCCTTATGACCCAGTGATACCACTTCTTGGAATTTATCCAAAGAAACCTGAAACACTAATTTGAAAGGATATGTGCAGCCTTTTGTTCATTGCAGCATTATTTACAACAGCTCAGATTTGGAAGCAGTCCACATGTCCATCAGTAGATGAATGGATAAAACAACTGTGGTACATTCACACGATGGAATACTACTTGACTGTAAAAAAGAAGAAAATTTTACCCTTTGCAACAGCATAGATGAACCTGGAGAGCATTATGCTAAGTGAAATAAGCCAGTCAGAGAAAGGCAAATACAATATGGTTTCATGCATATGTGGAATCTAATGAACAAACTGAACTAACAAGCGAAATAAGAAGACTCCTAGACAGAGAGCAGGCTGACAGCTCTGTGGGAGTGGCAAGTAGAGGAATCAAGTATAAAGGAACTCATGGACATGGATAACAGTGTGGTGATTGCAGGGGGGTGGAGGTGTAAGGGGAAACGTGGTAACGGAAAAAGTACACTAAAAAACTATTAATAAAATAAATAAATAAGCAAATAGTCAAGCAAAGTACAAACACTCATGTGTATGTATATATGTATATACACACATGTAAATATATACATATACTCAGTTTTAGAAAAACTTGAGCTTAGTTGATGCTAACTCATGACTTTACAGAACAGTATGTGTAGTTTAAAAATAAATTTTGTCCACATTACTGTATTTGATTGTCACAAGTGGCTTAGGTAGAATCATTATCCCCATTTTACAGTCAATGAAATTCACTATCTCAGAGAGATACAGACGGGCACTTGAAGCTTCTAACTCTGAATCTATTGCTCTTACAGTAAAACAATAGCTCATAGACATTTAAGGGATAATGTTTATAAAAACATTCCCTATACTTCCATCAAATTTAAAACTTCTTAAAACACTTTCACATTTTTTTTGTCCAATATACTTAAAGGCACTGTTATGTGGCATGCATTAGCTAGATGCTGTAGGCCCAAAGGTGAATAAAATTGCCCCTGGGTATGAGAAACTGGGAATCCAATGTGTCAGCCAGACAAGAAAACCAGTCCAGTTCAGTTGGTCAGGGAAATGAAGGAGATGCACAAGAGACCATGAGTCACAGAAAAAAGCACCAGGTCCAGGCTGTAGGAACCAAAGAAGGATTCCAAGGGTATGATGCTTGCCAGAAGGATGAACTGCAGAGGAGCCCATGACCCCAAGTCAGCGAATGTCAGGCTGCATAAAAGCAACATGAGTTGTTTGTAAATATGTAGCAAAGGATGCTTTCAGGAAAGGATGCTGAGTAAGTGGCCAGTCCCAGGATGGGAGTGTGGAGTGTTGGGCTAAGGAAGTTGAAACTTACATTAGAGATTTAGGGTATCAGTGAAATGAAAAGGAGGTGAGATGGAAGACCATGAGACACTTGGGGGAAAAGATGGGAGCTAAATTTAAGAGAATGAAGAGGAAAGCAGAGCCAGGAAATGAATTTCAGACAGCTCATAGGAGTTGGGGTCTAAGACGAGGGCGATAAAGGGTGAGAAGAAACTCTAAGTTTTTTGTTTGAAAAACTGAGTGATGAAGTTTCATGATGAACCAAGAGGGGGCATGTAGAGAATGAGCAGATTTCTGAGGGACACGAGGAAGTTCAGTTTTATACACTGACTGTAAGGGTTCTGTAAAGCACTCAAGCGGCAAGACCTAGAAAGAACTGTCAATACATTCCTGAAGCTCAGGACAAAATTCTAGGCAGTAGATACAAATTTGAGACACTTTAGTGTGAGGCCAGAGGTGAAGTCAAAAACGAAGGCCACTCATTGAAAAGAGGAGCAGAAGAAATTCAGGGAGGGAGAGGATGTTTTTTTAAACAAGAGAAGATTTCATAGTGTTTTGTTTTATTAGAAAGTTAACTAGTTGGAACTATGTGTTTTAATCAAACAAAACATAGCAAAAATGTCTGCCCTTATTCTGTTTTATTAGGAACTATACATGAACCTCAACAGTATTTTCCCCCTAATAAATGGATTTTGAATTGTGTTGGGAACCGCCTTGCCTGGTTGCAGAGGCTATAACCCCCCATGGCTAAGGCTGAGTAAAGGACCTTGGGACCATAAGCCACCAAGGAGACAAAGCTTATCTTCCTGGCAGGGGTGCTGCCTCTGCCCCCTTTTACTTCACCCTGTTTGGCCCCAGGTGGATGACTGGTTAGCCAATGACGGGTAAGATTCCTCAAGGGAGGGACGACCTAAGATAGGCACAGTCACAAAGGGGTCCTCAGGGAACGACCTGGGGGAGCTATAGAAAAAGGGGGTGATCAACCCTCACCCCTAGGCTTTGACATAGCCTGAGTCCTCATTCTGTCTGCGAGAAGTCTCCTAATCTCTTGGCTGCCTTACTTCCCCTGCCTGACTTAAGCCTGAAAAAATGCCGGAGGGCGGTGTAGCCCTGGGCAGGAACAGGTGGTTCCCTGGGATGATCAGGCCAAAGAAAGAATGCATAAAATCCTGTGAAACCTGCTTTGCTGGGAATGTCCTCAATTTTCTGATAAGGGTCCAAGCACGAAATGAGTTTGTTTCCCAAAGTTTTATGGCCCTTTGGCTAACTGACCCTGATTCAGAATAAGCCCTCATAGTTCTTTGAATATTACCTGTAAGAAGGAATCAGCAACATCCTTTCCTTTGTTATCTGTAAAAGGTAATCACCTAAAGCAAACCTGAGCATAATGAATGAGAACCTTCTTTGATGTATACTATTAGAAAGCAATAAAAGCCTGCCCAGGCAAGAGTCAAGGTACTCTCTCATTCAGAGAGAGTCCCTTTTTCTCCTGCAGTCTGTGTGAATTTGTTCGT
Source organism: Macrotus californicus (assembly GCA_007922815.1). Lineage (NCBI taxonomy): Eukaryota > Metazoa > Chordata > Mammalia > Chiroptera > Phyllostomidae > Macrotus > Macrotus californicus. The sequence continues at coordinate 7,230 of VMDR010035665.1, read as the reverse complement.
CACATCCACAACACCGTGGACACCACTGGTCGGAATCCGCATCAGAACCGTAAGGAAAAACAAGATTGGAGGAAACTTTTCTTGTGTGATGGTCAAATTGATGAATGGGTGGTGACCTTTCATAGGCAGAGCCACTGTAGGAAATAGAGGGAATAGTTCTAGAAGCCCCATAGGACTGACCTTTAGTTTCCTGGCAGTTCCAATACACCCTCTGAAATCATACCATCTCATTCAGCCTCTCCATGTGCTTGTATCTAATAAAAAAGTTTCCACTTCCACCCACCAATGTTCCCACCCCTTCTAAGCATGAGCTGTAGATGTCCCATGGCCAGCAATAAAGCCAAAGGATGACTGAAATCTCTGTGTAGCCCTGGGAAACAGGCCACGTAGTAAGGAAGAGGGCGGTAACTCCCCTCAGTGTCCAGCCATGAAGTCACTTTTGGCACTGTTCTGAGTGGACAAATGGCTTCAGCAACTGGATCCCGTCGTCTCAAGAAGTGGCTCACTACAATGCAAATGTGGTTCTGACCCTTGTGACTCTGGGCCATTGTTATGGTCCAAATTGTCCCCCACCCCCAACTCATATGTTGAAGCCCCAACCCCGAGTACCTCAGAATGTGACCATATTTGGAAATGAGGTCTTTAAAGAGGTAATTAAGTTAAAATGAGTCTTTAGTGTGGGCTACGTTCCAATGTGAAGGAGAAATTTGGACACAGATTGGCATAGAGGAAAAACCAAGTGAGGACACAGCAGAAAGCAGTCATCTGTAAGCCAAGGAGAGAGGCCTTAGAAGAAACCAAACCTGCTGGCACCTTGATCTTGGACTTCCAGCCTTCAGAACTGTGAGAAAATAATTTCTGCTGTGTAAGCTATCAAGTCTATGGCACTTTATTATGCAGCCCCAGCAAACCAATACAGATAAATGTGGCATAAACTATGTGCCAGGGGCTCCCCAAGATGAAGTTAAATGGAAAAAAAAAAGGCTTGTTTTGCAATTAAGGGTATTGGTGATGCACAACTGTGTTGTGTAAAACGCGTTCATCTGTTTACGAGTGCTATAGACGTCTAACCCTCCAGAAGGGAAGCAAGTGAGTGGGAAGTTTTATATCATGTTTGCTACATAATTTACTGATGAACAGGATTTCATGGAATTATATTCATTCTGTGGAGTTTGGTTCTTGTCTATTGTACCTCAATATATAAGTGAACTGATTTAGGTAGATGGTATTGAGTTGATTATGTAGAACTCAGTATTTAAAATACAAAATTCTAAATAACATATTTCAAAATCCGAAAGAAAAAAATTGTGGATAATGTCTCTGTTTCTTTCCCAAGTCACATTTTTCCCCTCTCCTTTCCCCATTCAATTTGTCACCCAGTCTTTGAAATAGAACTCACATCTGCTTCCCCCACTGAACTGACAGCCACTGCCTTCATTTAAACCCTCATCATTTCCAGGCTAGAGTGCTATTGTGCCCCTAACGAAACCATTCAAAGGGAATGCAATATTGTGTAATGGTTAAGGAGCACATTCATTTGAGTTAGTCTCAGCTCCACCACCGACTAATTGTATAACCTCATCCAAACCTAAGCCACACATTTTCATGATTAAAATAGAGGCAATAACTGTACTTCAGTACTTTCCTCATAGAACTGTTGGAGAATTAAGTGGAACAGGTAAAAAGCATTTGGTGTAGTACATAGTAAAATATTCAGAAAATATTAGGTGTACTATTATTAACCTTTTAAAATCCATCGCCCTATAATATTTGTCATGCTCTCTTGCATAACTCCACCAACCAAGATTTTTCTCATGCCTACATTTCTTATAATTTACTTTAGGAAAACAACGGACAGTTGAATTTTCTGCTTCAAACACCACAGGCTTCTGCCCAAGTCTCCTCAATGAAGGAGCCAACGTTCCCCAGTCAAAAACCCTGACCCTAACGGACATTTCTCAAGACCCCATTATAATCCATTCTCCCTACCACCCCATGCTCCCGAGTCCTTTCTCTAAAGCACAAATTTCATCTTTACAATGCTTCAGTGACATATTCTGGTTCATGTGAAGAAGCCTAATGCTGCCTTCACAGGACCCACGGGGCCTTTGTTAAACTGCCCACACCCCCACCTTCTCACCTCCAGCCTGTAAGCTGGCACAGGGCCTAACAATGAGTGGGGTGCTCAGCAAATGGCCGTTTAATAAGAAGAGTGCACGAAGAACACCTACATGTCGGCCCCTTCTCCTCTGCCAGCACCAGCATGTTATATTAGTTTCCTAGGGCTGCCTTAACAAATTACCACTAATTTTGAGGCTTAAAACAACATGTCTCACAGATCTGAAGCCCAGAAGTCTCAAATCAAGGTGTTGGCAGAGCCACACTCCCTCTGAAATTCTACGGGAGGATCCTTCCTGCCTCTTACAACTTCGGGTGGCTCCTGGCATTCCTTGGCTTGTGACTGCATATAATTCCAACCTCTGCCTCTGTCTTCATGTGGTTTTCTTCCCTGTGTCTCTTCTGTGTCTACGAGTCTCAAATTTCCCTCTCTTTTCTCTTTTAAGGACGCCAGTTATTGAACTTAGAGCTCATTCTAAATCCAAGTTGACGTCATCTTGAGATCCTGAACTTTATAACACCTGTAAAGTCCCTGTTTTCAAATAAAATCACATTCACAAGTAACTGGGGTTAAGACTTGGGCACATCTTTTTGGGAAAAACAATTCAACCCACCACAACCGTCAGGGGTGCAGGAGGTCACGGGGTGAGGAGTGTCTAGAGCACAGAGAGATCCGGCCATGCTCAGGAAGGAAGTGGGATTTGGTTCACAGTGCGGAGACCAGAGTCATGTGGGAGCTGAGCGCGCCCTCAGATAAAAGCCTGAGCCAGCCCAGGGTAGCAAGGGAGCAATGCTTCCTACGCAGCTCTGTTGTTTCAGAGCCCCCTGCTAGTGGTTTTCGTTTTTGTCCTATGAAAGATGATTTACTGAAAAAGCTAATTAGAGAAAAGGAAAAAACCACCTATACCCCATCAACCTCACATCTTTGTTCCCACCTTTAGGTTTTAGTTCATTGTAGTGGATGTTTCAAAATTAAACCCACGTATAACTTAGATTTTATAAGGTTTGTTGGGAAAAGAAAAATAAATCACAAAAAAGCAAAAATAAAAAACAGCGATCCTTTGTACCAGAGCTCCCTCCCATGTGCAGCTGCCCTATCTTTTGACTCTTTCGTCTGGTTCTTTAAGCGTCTACCTCCACATACCTCATGCTTACAGTAATCCTTCTTGATTTGTCAGCTCTAGGTGTTATTTATTAGCTGGCTGGCACCTCTGCCAAGGCTGCTCTTCTTCTCTCTCCACCCCCACCATTACCACCACCACCACCACATACACACACGTAATCACACATACACACACACAATCACACACTTCCCATCCCCTTGTACTTTCCACACGTTTATATAGTCATTTTAGTCAGATCAATAGTCAGTGTTTATCCACAGTGAGGTCAGGAAGCGTGCCATTTTTGCTTTGTTTTCTACATATTTGTCAGTAGTACATTTTAAAAGTTCTTCTCCATTGTCTAAATGTCCTTTCAATATTGTATCAATTTCTTTTTGGGGGAGCCCTGCCTGCCAGAGGTCGCTGACTGCTTTCACTGGCCTGGTTGCTCCCTCTGCCTGCTGCACAGCTGCCGTCCTGGGATCTCCCTGGGCCCTCAGCCTTGATCCCTTTCACCTCTGTCTCCATGGGGTCTCTTCTTTCCCAAGGGCCATACCTTCCTTTGTGTTTGTTTCCACTCTCATTGTAGTGAAGCATCTCCAGTCGCTTCCTGAGAAAGTCTGCTTGGGTGATAAATTCCTAGAGGCTCTGAATGACGGAAAATATCTTCACTCTATTTCATATTCAACTGGTGTTCTGACTGGGAATAGAATTCTAGTTCAAATATAATTTTAATTCAGAATTTGTAAGAAATTGTCCCATTGATTTCTAACTTCCACTGTTGCTATTGAAAAATCCAAAATCATTCTCTGCTAACACCTTCCCCCACTGCCCACCTCTACCTCCAAGCTTATGGGAGTTTCTCTTTGTCCCCAGGGCTCTGTGATTTAATGCTGATGTGAGCAACAGCCAGGGGCAGAAAACTGACATAGTCCCAGGTAGAATTTTTAAAGACTTTTTAATAAAAGAACTAGTTACATAGGCCATGATGAAAGGAACCCCAGTGTTTGGAGGCACCTCAAGACTAGCAAGTCCAGAAAACTAAAAGCACCCTTTGATGTGAAGAGGCCAGGCAGAGGAAAGAAATATCTGTATCAGATTCTGCTATTGCACTAAAGCTCTTGACGAAGGGTTGCCCAACAGGAACTGTCACAGCAGCAGAAGTAGAATGCTAGGATTGTGCATGACCTTGACTTCGCCAGGGTCATCTGGTTATAATGAGAGCAAAAGCACATCTGTGTCCTCACTCACATGGTCTCCCCAGTGGATGCCTGGTGCTTGCTGGCTGTGTATTGGTCTCTGGCTGATCACATACTTCTTCCTCTATTCCTTCTTTTTGCTGAGGAAGAGGGCATGTGTTAGATGTGGATACAGGAAGGGAGTTAGTTGGTAGAAGAACTTGTTTGCAACTTAGTCGACAACAGGAGGGTAGCCCAGCGGTCCACTAGGGAGGAAGTGCATACAGCTCTTGGCCCGCTCCTCTGGGCCCTGTGTAAGGGTCAGTCTGGGCAAGAAGGAAATAAACAGCTGGATTTGTATCTGGAAGGCCTTAAACATAGCCCTTCTAAGAAGGACACAAATGGGCAGACCATGAGGGAAGAAAGACATCAAGACATCATCCAGAGGACCCAGGATGGTCCAGCGTAGGTCCTGCTGGCCTCCAAAGAAGCAGTTTTGTAGGAGCTAGAGAAAGGTACCCCTTCTATGGAGACAACAGAAAATGATTCCCATTCTGGAAGCAGTTTGGTGAGCAGAACAGCACTGGGCGCCAGGCCCCGTTCACCCCCTGGGACATACACCTGTGTCAAACAGACAAATTTTACAATTACGTAAGCGACCCTGGGTCCCCTTTGAGAAATTAAATTCCATACATTTGCCAAAGTATGGACCATGACCGATAGGGCATTGGAGGCCAAGAATGGCCCAAGACTTTCTTCACCTTCCCATTATTCACCCATGAACATGTGTCATGTCGAGCCTACCACAAGACAGGCTAAAAAAAATGTTATTATTCTCTAGGATCTCAGTGCCTTTTACAAGTAATCAAGTGTGAGTCAGTGGTCACAAATGATGCAGTTAAGGTCAGAGAGGGGCAAAGGAAACAGGTGAGGAATGTTATCAAAGGTTTCATGGAGGAGAGAGCCCTCAAGTTGGGGTTTTAAGAACGAAGAGGCAAAAAAAGGTCAGGTAAGGATGAGGAGGCACGAACATGAGATAACGTTAGCACCGAGAAAAAGTTTCGAAAGAACAAACAGTTCAGTTTAAAATGGGGTACTTTTAGTTTAATGTTTTCTCATCAAATGTCTGATTCGCCAAAGAGGTTTTAAATGATGATAATTTCAGGCGGGAGGTTAAATAGAACTGGGGAAGATGACTATGACAAAGATCAATGAAGGAGATGATTTTTGCAGAGGCTTGGATATTCCATCCCTGCAGGGAATGCCTCTTTCTGATAGGCAAACATTCCTCTAGGGACCAACATTCAGGATAAAAATAAAAGTTATTTGTAAAATTTGAGCTTTTTAAATTGTGTTTAAAACTTCTTCCTCTCGTAACGTTTTTCCTTTCTTTGTTTCTCTTCCATGATATTGACCTTCAAAATCAGTAATTCTTTTTCTGATATAGTTTTAGTTTTCATGTTCGATTTCAAAGCTTGAATTCTCTTTATATTATAAAAAAAGCCTACCAATTGTGCACGGAGAATTTTTTAACTACTCTTTCGTTGTTCGGTGCCATTTCTTAAATTAATCTTTTTAGAAAAAATTACTAAAACCTTACTTTACCAATAGCAATTTCAGACATATCTGCTGAACATATGCCAATATAACTATTGATTAATTAAGAATTTCACTATTGATTTACATTCCTTTTTGCCTAAGTACTCTAAAATGGTTATAGGATTGCTCTAGATTATTTTCAAGCAAAACAAGATATTTGAAAATCGGTGCCTTACGGCTTAAGTAGAGAGAGTTATTTCTTGTACAAGTTTATGGCTGTTTTTAATGAAGGATCAAAATATTTACAGACCTGTAAATTAAGATCCCTTGTATCTTGTAATTGTAGTAACAGCTTCCACCTCGCTTAGAAACAAGGTCAAGAGAAGACTGGACCCATCCTGGAGAAACCGTGCGGGGATTTGAGACGCATTCTCTCAGCTTCAGAACGGCTCATAGCCCAGGCACGCCTCCTCTTCTGGAGCAGGACGCACGTGAGTTCCATTCTTATCTGTGCTGGCTCCCAGGGGCTGTAATTCAGTGGCTGCATTCCACAAAAGAATCCTAAACCCAAGTGAAATAACCTCATGCCCTTAGCATCTTAGCATAGACGGGAGGCCAGAGTAAGCACATGGCGTAGGGAAACAAACAAGAATTCCAGGCAAGCTAAGCTAAGCTCTCCCTTCGCCTCGATTTCATTTTGCTCTGTCTATGACATAATTTTGGCAACAGATTAAAATTCTACAAAATGTTGAAGAAGGGAAACTTGAAATTTACCTGAAAGACTAGAGATACTTGCTTTTATGCGTATTTACACTTGGGGGAAAGAAGGTGGAAGTTTCCCAGCTCGGATGGGCCGGGGCAAACATCCAGTTGCTTTCAATTACTTGAGAAGCAGGAGAGTCTGTTTTGATAGAGCATCTCCATGTATAATTTCAATTCCATGATTCAGGAAGTTTAATTAGACAAAGGAGAAAGGTCCTGTACTGATCTGTTTCATCAACAATCTCTCCTGTTACAGAGTCTTTGACTAATATGTCAGGAAATATCACAGTCCTCAGGATGCAAAGTGCATGAAAGCCTCGTTGGGCTTCTTTTTATTCCATTTCCTCTTTTAGTACCAGTTTTTCCATACTTGATTAGTTGTGACCAAAGTAAATATTTTAACATAGCTCCCTCCTGAAATATAAAGTAACACAAGTGTTTTTCTAAAAGGGGCCATTTTTCCTGTTTCATTCTGTGATTTAAAATTTTCTTTTATTTGAATCACTTGAGATACGAGAGCATCTGTTTTA
>VMDR010035664.1:0-10699 GCA_007922815.1 Macrotus californicus | reverse complement strand
TTGTTACAGTTGTTGATTTGCAGATGCCTTCCATTTCTGTTACTCATGTAATAGTGGAGCGATACAATATTACAGCATGATTAACTGTCAGAGGTATCTAAGACTCAATCAGTCAGTTTCAAGATAAGAAACCTAAAGTACAGAGGTGTTAATAAGCTTGATCCCCAGGTGGCAGAAAAGTAGCTTAACTAACTGTTTTGTAATAATTGGCTGTGGTTTCATTGCTAATGGCTCTAATAAGCCTTCTGTAAGCCCTAAGAGAACCTGGACATTCCTTAAAGGAAGTGGACCCCTATGCTTAGTCTCCTGTTAAGTGGAACCACACATATTAAATAATGCATGCATCTCAGACCATTCCTGGAACTCAGTGACTAAACACGGAGACAGAGAGCATCTGATCACCCACCTTTAGACATTGAAGGAGAGGGAAATATAAAACTTGTTGCTTGTTGCAAGGGCCAGAAAATTTTCTCAGTTCTAAACACAACATATTGAGTTCTCTTTACCAACTTACTCTGAAAGTTTTGATCAAAGGCCTGATCTTGGTATTTTTTGCCTACTTGAAGTCTGAAGTGTTTCAGCAGGGAACAGACGAAGTATTAAAGGCAATGCCCGAGCAGTGTGTGCCCTGGCACTGAGGCGATAGCTGCTTCCTGCTGAGGATGGCAGGACGGCTGGGCTGGAGATGGATCTGCTGCTGGCAAGCGTCCCCTTTCATCCCACCATAGCTATGTAAGGCATTTTCCCACTGGGGTTTTTATTGCAGGAAGTGAACACACTCAGACTAGCATACAAATCTGAAGTGATCATAGTGAAGAATTTGGAGGGGTCTCCTTTTAGAAAGTTGAGTATGTCATATCCTGAGGTGACAAGGCATTCTTAGGAAGATCTTATGGCTACTATAATAAAAAGACAGAAAGTTTCAAATATGTTAAATTATCATCTTCAGTACAGTAGCTGTCTTCCACTGTTACTTATTTCTAAGAGGATTTTAAATAGCAAAAACAGAAGTTCAAGAATCATATGATCTAAGAATCACATGTTCTTTACATAACATGCTAATTGAGACTTTTACAAACTTGGGTTCACTTAATAAAAGTATTTTGCTTATCTTGGGTGTTTAACTATTCATCCATGGATTTATTAAGCATCTACCTCATTTAAGGTTGTGGGGGTAGTGGAAAGTTCACAAGCACTGTGTGATGGTTGGATGAATTTGAGGAAGCTTCTTGTGCATTTAGAGCTTTAGTTTCCTCATTGTTTCAACGAAATGGGAAAATACAGGATTGTAGATGGAAAGGATTAAAAAATATATGTAAAAGTACTTGCAACAGTGTTTGAACTAGAGTTAGCCTTCAGTTACTATTATCCCCCCTTCTTTTCTTTTCAGGAACTGAGATTCCTTCGATAGTTACTATGTTTTATTAGCAAATACCAAAGATGACTTTTCATTCTTTCTCTGCATGTGACCCCTCTTTGGTGGTTTCTATTGTTCTCATAGTGTCCTCTGGTTTTCACAAAGATCAAGTGTGTCTTGTGTGGTGATTTATGCAAGTGAAGTGGCTTTCTCAGAAATTCACGTGGTAAAGTTAGGTGACTTGCCTGCTTGTCTGAAGGAAGAAATTCCCAAGACTGGAGTTCTCAGGACATTTCCAGAGGACTTTCCGTGGGACACTGTATTTAATTTAGGATGGCCTCTGCTGCCTTACCGCCTCTCTGCCCCTAGCAGCAGTGCCTGTTCTGTTCTGCGCGTTCAGGTGTATTTTCTAATGTTTTCGAGAAGCCTCCTGTTGTTCTCTAGTTGCCAGTACTTTTATGATGGTGATTGGTAGCTTTGATTGATTATGTTTTTTAAAATTTTATTTATTGATTTGAGAGAGAGAGAGAGAGAGAGAGAGAGAAATGGTGATTTGTTGTTCCACTTATTCATGCATTCATTGATTGCTTCTTGTATGTGCCCTGACCGGGGATTGAACCCACAACCTTGGTGTATCATTGAGGTTCTAACCAACTAGCCAGGGCTGTTATCTTTTCATTTACCCAAGTTTTTCTTCTTAATTTATCTAGCGATCCGCTTGTTTGGCTTCCCCAATATTTTCCCCTCAAAAAAGTAAGGAGTTTGTCATATAACACATCATTTCAACTTGTGCAACCATGTGGATCTATTAAAATTTTATGTATAACGAATTCTGCTTTGGGCATGACTAGCTTCCTATCATTCATCCCTTCCGTAAGGCTACTCCTCATAGAAGGGCAGGATCAGTTCTACCTTTGGCTATTGTTGTTGCTAGATCCTTTTCCCTCTGGGCCTTTGGTGCACTCAGTGTGGCTGTCACGGTGCAGTCCTCTGTGAGTGGTGATTGTCTGTTAATCTGCCCCTCATACCTGTGGGCTGTGAGTTTGTGAGTCCAGGGAACACATCTTATTTTCTGTTCATCTTTGCATCCCTCTTACATAACAGCACCTGGCACATGGTTGGCACTTAATAAATCCTGAGTGAATTTATTCTGAGGATTTGTTCTTCCTTTGTGTGTTGCTCAGAGATCTAAACATTGTTTGGGGCTGTAACTGAACGTGTGGGGCTCTGTTTGTCACGATTGGAGCCTCGTTTGTGCAGTCGTTATTGAAGTGGTAGTTGTGTCCCTTCGTACCACTGGTTTTTGTAATCTTCTGTATATGGCATCCCTTTGGATAGCTTCTGTATTAGCACATGGTTTACATATTTTCACTGATTAGCAAAGATATGAAAAGAAGAGCCCTTTGCGGTGGTTTGATGTGCCCACTTCTACATGATGTGCCTAGCTTCTACAGAATTCTATCCCATCATTTCCTGTTACTTTTGTACCTGCTTAACCTGGAAGTCTCTAAGTTTGTTCAGAACTCACATTTCTGGCATGAGTGTTGGCTGTGCACCAGGTAAGGGAGGAGGTGAAGGCACATAGTCTGTGGCGGGTGGGCTGGTGCCACACTGCCTGAGACGCGTGCAGAGGCTGCCGGCAGAGCCCAGAGGAGGGGCCCTTCACACACACCTGGGTGGGGGGGGGGCAGCGATTAGCAGGCCAGACGGAGGGAGGGCATTTCTGGCAGAGAAGAGTTAAGGGCAGAGGCACAGGTTGAAGAGTGGTGTGCTCTGTGCGTGGGGTGGGCGAGATTGCCTGGAGCCAGGAATGTTGAGTATTGTTGCCTGAGTGCTCAGAGGGACCGAGGCTCAGTTCAGTGGCCTTGAAGGCCATGGTACCGGTTTCCCAGACTTTATCCTGTCAGGCAGCTTCTATGTCAACACTTCGCCTCCTTGTTTTGATTTCTGGCCAACATCCCTGTAGTGCAGTGGTGAAGGGTGTGGCCTCTGGAACGGGGCTGCCTGGTGTGAGCCCTGGCCCTGCCCCTTCATTGCTGCGTGACTTTGAGGAACTGCGCAGTGTCCTCCTCACTGATGCGGAGATGATTGAAGTACCTTCTTCATCAAAACTGTTACAGAGATTAAATGGGCTCATATTCTGGGATGCGTAGAGTGGCAGCTGGCCCAGGCTGTGTGTGTGTGTCACACCGAAATGCACCGTCTCGGCTAGACAAACAGGAACATTGAGAGAAGACTCTGCTCCGCCACCAAAATTAGTTAGCACCTTGCCGGATGCTAAACTTTCTTGTACAAATCAGATTGTTTTGAAATTTTAAAAAATGTAATTAAATTTATTGGGGTAGCATTGGTCAATAACATTATATAAGTTTCAGGTGTGCAATTCTGGAATACATCATCTGTGTACTATTGCATTGTGCTCACCAATTAAATTTATGTGGTCTGCCTTTGTGTGTGTGTGTGTGTGTGTATTTTTAAGCCTTTGAAGAAACAGAGTGGCTTTATTTGCTCACTCTTTTTCCCTTCTAAACTGAAGGAATATGAATTTTCTTCGAAATTGTAAGCCTCAGTTGTAGGTTTCAGGATGCAGAGGCTCTTAGACATGAGGAAGGAGGCTGGGAACTGCTGGTGGTGGTGTCAGGTCTCTCCATCTGCTCCCTAGGAAGGAGCGAGAGGAGGACTCTCAGGAATGTTTGCTTCCTGAGGTTGTTGGGCCAGCTATTTAGTGCAGGCTAACACAGAATGACTGCTTTCTGATGCCTAGATTCTGGAAATAATGATCCTTGGCTTTGACTGCTCCACAGCATATTATTACGGTTTGAAATGAGTTCATCTTACTATTATTTCAAGGTATCTACCCTGAAAACAATATACTTGGCTTTTATAGTCCCTAGTGAGTTGGAAAATATTCCACAAATGCAAACTTCCTGGGTCCTCAAGGAGTTGCCAATCTTTTTTTCCATTTGAATATTCTGGAATCCCGATACAGTCAATGGCAACTAACTCATTTAAGATTTTCCTGAAACCGCCTTTTATTACCAGCTGACTATATAGATTAGCACACTGATGGCATTTCAAGCATTTGTTTTTATTTTTGTTTGGGGAGATTGATTTTTAGAAACTTTATCAATTAGGACTATTTTGGCAAGTAAATTGTTTAAAAATATTCTCTTTTTCCATAAACAGAATATTGGAAAGCCTAGCGAATCACATTATTTTTTTGTTATTAAAATAGAAACATTTGATATGATCCAACATGAAACTAAACAGGCAAGGCCATCAGTCACTTCTTAAAAATGATCTCTTATAAAAGTATTACTCTTGAATTCTTGATTTCTCTGTTTGCTGAGTTTCCTTCCCCTTTGGAGGGATCTGCTCTGTAATTAGTGCAGGGACACGTCTGTCCTCAGGCAAGGGCCTAATCTCTGTGGCCATACGTGCAAAAGCAATATAATTACAATGTGATATTAATTGGACCATGTGACTGTTTTTGTTTTAATTATTTTAGATCATCTTATCTTTTCATTCCTTACAGCATGTTAGTGGGCGAACCTTGGGAATCATGTTTACGCTGTTTCTATGGAGTTAAGTCTGCGCACATTCACATAAACTTGGAAAAATATTTTACTTTTTATAATGTTGTGGGTAGTGCTTTTTCTCAAACATTAATTTAGGCCCAAGGAACTACACTATTTTAAAGAACTGATTCTTTACATTTTGTTTGATTTGTAGAATACAGATTGGATTGTAGACCTCTCTGGCTGAGGAGGTATCGCTCCCTGAGTTGACATGATGGCTTGTTAGAAATTTTCAGATTTATTCCTTAATAAATGAGGGATTTCCGTACCTTTGTGCACATTCTGTTTGAATAATTTGGTAGGCAGTTCAGTGATGGGTACCCATTTTCAGTAAATGCAAGTACTTGGCAGACTGTGTGTAGAAATTGGCATTTATCTGTGTTCAGATTTTAACTTCTGTCTCCCTGTTTTTTCAGTTGTTCTTATTCCAGTTGCTGCGAGGGCTGTCTTACATCCACCAGCGCTACATTTTGCACAGAGACCTGAAACCACAGAACCTTCTGATCAGTGACACGGGGGAGTTAAAGCTGGCAGATTTCGGTAGGAAAGCGGTTAATTACGGGTCTGTTTTGTCACACTGTGAGCGTGCCAGGCAGATGGCGGCACTGCATTTGTTGAGGTGCACTTCTCCTATCATTAGAGATTATGGTACTGTATTTTCAGGAATCAAGGAATTTATTTTTTTATGGTCAACATTATGCTTGGTGGATTTTTAAAAATCTCAGACTGTTTGTTAGAGTCTTAAGTAATCATACACATAAATCACATTTTGTATGTCACATATTTCCAAAGGAAAAGTGTAACATTGTGAATGCAAAATATATCAAAAGATATCTTTTTTTTCGCTTTTTATTAAGAAAATGGCAACCAATTAAAAGTAGAAGATTCATACACTGAACCCCCATGACTCATCGCCCAGCTACCAGTCACCAACACACCAACACACCTGAGGAAACCTGAGGCTACGCCTCTGGACCTTTTTAGGGCATCACAAAATGTGCTCAAAAGTATGCAGTGCCCTAAGGTGCTGATAATTTAAAAAATCTAGGGACAGTGTTAACCTTTCTGGAAGTGACTACTGTTTTAATAATTTTATAAAAGTGGACATTGATTCTCATTTGAAAGTTGATTTCCTGGTCTGGACCCATTTGAAGTCATCTCTTTAAAGGCTTTAAGGTTTAAGGAAACATTTTGGGGTTGGCGTCCTCTAGCAGAGCAGCTCTCTCCCAAACACTGTCTCAAGCACCCAGAGAAGATCCAAGCGCTTGCATCACCCTTGCTAGCACCCCGCCCTTTGTCCAATCTGACGTTTCTGCGTGGCCCTGGCTCTCTGTCACACCAGACAGTGTGCTGAGTTGATTCCTAGCACCAGGGAATGCTGATGGCAGCATGATGTGTTGACACTGCCTTGCCTCAATTATTTTTGAATACATATTCTGATTAGAAATTTGTTCCATTAAGAATGGAATGGAAATATTACCCTTGGGACATAAAGACGCCTGAGGTTGAGCTATGGGCTTTTGCTGAAATATTATTAGCTTTTCCCACTCTACTTCCACCCCTCCCAATAAATAAAAGAAAGCAGGCAATGTTTATTTTTTATCTCAAGGTTAGTAGGCTGTTCAGTATCTTTCAGATGAATCCACTCTGTTGGGTGTTGTATATTCTTTTCTTTTAAATTTGAAATAAAACAAAAGTTAGCATTTGTATTTTATAAAATGTTGTTATTTGTCCTCATGTAGTTTGGTAAAAATGGTGACACTGTGTGTGTGTGTGTGTGTGTGTGTGTGTGTGTGTGTGTGTGTGTTGTTTATTGCAGATTTTAGCATCACAACAATACTTGGTCTTTCTAATATAGAAAATAATGGGAGAGTATGAGGGAGGAGAGATTTGCAATTCCTTATGTTCAGGGTTATTGAATTTGTTATGAACATATTTGTAGTTTGTCAGTATCAGTAAATTAATAAGGATTTATAGTAATTTTTTTCTGGTGTGTTAATATATGATAAGGTACATGTTAGAATAAGGTATTGCATTAAACATTCAATTTCACTGAACATGGTTTTCTTAAATATTTTTAAAATACATTTTTACAGAATTGATTTTTGTCTGTATAACCAAGGGTATCATGGAATTTTGTGTAGGTGTTTACTGGGTCATTTTTTAATTTTATGATGACATTTAAACCATGATGGTTAAGTTTAGATTCTTATGGATCTTTAAAGCTGACATTTTATAATATCAGATTCAGAAATAAATTTAAATGTAATTTTAAGCAACTTAGAAAGTTTTAATGAAAATTAGGAAGTATAAACAACTCAGGGATAACAAATATTAACATTTTCGTTGTGTATTTTCCAAGCACCTTTCTCCCCCACTTTCTTGCTTCTTCCACCTATTGTAAGTCCTCAAAAACCAAACACATTGTTTTATAAGTCATCTTCACATAAGAATGTGTCACAAATATTTTTGCATATTATCAAATATGAAAAAGTCATTTGTAACAGCTTAGATTTTTCCCTTAACGGCCCAAACTCAGTCTCTTTATTCTATCCCTTGTGAACTAAAATTCTAGTTCTTTCTTATTGTTCATGGTGATGCACAGTCTTGTCGGAGCACTCTTGCAGAGAAAGCTGTAGATGCTGCAGCTGCAATGCTGAGTGTATTAAATAAAGCATGTAATTCTGCAGACCAGCCTGCTCTGCAGAGAAGGTTGTGTGGTGCCCTCCCGTCAGCGTCAGGGACTGAACCATCTTGCCGGGGACACACACTTGGCGTGCATCCTGTGCCTGAAGTGTAATGAGCGAGATTCATTCACCAACTGACAATTTCCCCCAATTAATTGTGCATTATTTTTTGTCTTTTAATTTAAGACATGCAATTAACTATGATTTACTGCGCTGGGGCACGTGTTTGTGTCGGAGATGAAGGAAACACAGAGGAAGCGGCAGAGAAGCGAGACAGTCAAAAGGCGGTGATGTCAGGCAGCAGAACAATTAGAAAATTAGGTCTCAATTCAGACTTGATGTATGAAGAGCTTTAGAAACAGCTTCTTTGTCCCACAGCCTTCTTGTATATGAAAAATACCGCCGAGTTTTCATTAAAAGAGACAAATGAAATCTGCATGATTATTGCTCCCGTACCGTAAGTGCTGCTGCCTTTATTAGAAAAATATATTGGGGGAAAAACACTAAACTTCTAGGGGCCAGACACTTAGATATTTTTGTTTCATTGTCTCTTCAATGTATTAAGGTCTAGAAACCTGTGTTTTTGAGAGAGGCGTGAGATTTAGGGAGGGTTAGGATGCCCAGGCTTGATCACACAGGTCGGTGGTTGAAAAGCTGGTATTCAGAGTCTTATCTGTATCCTGCAATCCCAGGTGGCCCAGGGCCTTTGTATTTATACACATAGACATGTTACCTTACAGAGCTGTGTAATTTCTAGTAAATTATCAATCATTACACATGCATGTGAAATTTTCCACATACAACAAATATGACACCCATGCTATGAAAAGAAATTGCACTAATGCCAAAAAAAAAGTGTATCACATATTTGAAAGAACATTTTACCATTTGACTAGTTCAGTAGTAATGAGTGGATTTAACCTGAGTACTTTGAAGATTTTACCTGCTGACCAAGGTAAACCACGCGATAATGTATTTGTGGACCTGTTCAGGTTTACACAAACAAAGGGCGGTTCTGAATTCCAGGTGGTCAGGATGCTGCAACTGTTGTGTGTTTTTTCTTGTAAGCAAAGTCATATGTAAGCACTTAGCTGAGGCTTATTTTCTATATGCAGAAATTACACATGACTTAGTCACTGTGGCTTTCCTTTTGTCCTGCCTGTGTATAATAATAAAATTATGTAGAGGCATTTAGACTAATTTCTAAAGAGGGGTTCATCTTTACATTATCTTTGAGAAAAGAACATTTCAAGTCTCTCGTCCAGCCTGTCTTCACCACTTTGCTCCTTTTTGTCTGCTGTGGTACAGTCAAACCCAAATTGGTTCCCCTATCAGACCCTTTTACTTGGCCTTCCTCTTTGCTTGGAATACTCTTCCTCTGCTTCTCACTGTGGCTGTCACTTTTCCATCATACAGATCATAGATCCGATGTCACCTGTTCAAAGGGGCTACCTTTCCAAAAATCTGACCTTCCCCATAACTGTCATCCAGTTTAACTGCTTTAACACTTACAGTGCATGGAAATTATTTTGTTCATTTGTTTACTTGGTTTGTTATTTTATTCCACTACTTCTAAGTTCCTTGAGGACAGGGACTTGGCCTTCCTTGCTCACTCTTGTCTGTGCTATGTCTAGAACCACACTTAGCACATAGTAGCTGCTCAGTAAATATAAGTGGAATAAACAAAAAAAGGCATGATTACCCTGATTATTAGTGTAAAGACTAAGACCCACCTGAATTGACTAGTTTCTGCTTGACTTATTTTGGCAAACGAGCATCTTACAAATGAATTTTCTCTTCATCCAAGCTGTCCCGGCTGGGCATAGTTAAGAATGTAAATGGAATTTGATGACTTTAGATAGTGTTGGAGCTTCACCTGTGTGGAGGCTCTTACACACAGGCTCTACGTACCTGTTCGGTATTTACTATGTTTCTCACCTCAGGCTGTGGTTAAAATAAATGCCACTGAGTGAATGTAAACATGTACAAAAGATGTGTAGGATTTGAAGCTCCTACTCTGCAGACCTTTAATGATTGTCTAATTGTACTGTCGTTGAGAACAATGTGTGTTGAACATTGAATCAGGAGGCCTGGCTCTGCCTGTAAGTAGCCTGTGACATTTAAGAAGTCATTATTCATGATGCTAAAAAAAAAAAAGAAAGAAAGAAATCATTTATACCCTCTAAGCCTTAGCCTCCTCAACTGAAAAATAAGAATATTGAGCCAATACTGTCCAAGACCATTTTCACTGCTGGTTTTTTTATGTCGTACATTTTGAAATTATCAACTTATTTTCTAATAGCCAGATATTCGCTGGTGGATAAAAATCAGTCCATTGATTCTGGAATCAATGCTATACCACCTCTCCCTAGAATCGAATTTTTTATTCTAGCTTCTCGAAGTTCAAATAGATGGGAGCCACACTTTGGTGATATGCATTGAGATCACATTAAAAGAAAATTATCGAAGTATGACAAGTAAATGCATAAATAAATTTACCAAGAAATTAATGTTCATTCACAGTATGATAATATGAAAACTGAAAGGTATTTTTTCATGTAAATGAGATTAAAACGAAATAGAGGAGTCCGTGGGGTTATAGCTTCCTGCAAATCTTGCAAGATAATGATGGTGTCATTCACATCCCACAGCCATTCCTCCGCTACTTTTAAAGGTCATGGCCTTGCTATATGGAAGGACAGCTGGGTTAAATTCGCCCCTGTGAAAAAGAGACAGTGACAATTCCGTAATAGAAGCATTTAATGTCTTGGCTTACTGCACTGACTTTCCTAATGTAGGAACCGAGTTAAATAGCTCAGTGGTTTTAATCAAGTAAAATTACACAGGTCTCTCCCACCAGAGGTCTAAAATATTACCGTCGTAATGTTGGTAGTTTCCTCCAGGCTGTTCCCTGTCTTAATGTGAGAGAGGAAATTATTGTAAATCACATTTTAGCTTAATTTGCAGAACACACATGAGTAGTAACTCTGCAGAGGCCAAGGTGGGTGTGGGGTTTGTTTGTAATGTGCCTCTCAGAATTCACACAGTAAATACTAGAAAACAAGGACATCGAGGGC
>VMDR010035663.1:0-10700 GCA_007922815.1 Macrotus californicus | reverse complement strand
AAACATAACTTTATATTTTGAATTCTACTATGAATACATTTTAGAATAACAAGTCATTGCTACATTTTTCATAGTGTTAGAGAACTTTGCTTTATTTTATGGCTTTACCAACCTTAGTTATAGTTTGTTTAAAAGTAGCAAAGGCCAATAACAAAGTAAAATATTCTCAGAGTTTTACTAAGACCACTTGAAAAAAAACAACACACAGAATAACAAATGGGGTGCCCTCGGGTTGCCTGAAGTAAAAAAACAAATAAACATTTTGCATATAATGTCAAACACTGAGAAAAGTTTTGAAGCACTTAAAATATTGACTCTCATGATGTATCCTTACATAAGTCACTTAACTTTTGAGATAATTGAGAATTTTGGAGCAATTTCAAAGACAAGTGCAAAAATATTAATTTTAGAGTTCACTAAGCTAAGGTGACCTCTTTACTATTCCTAATGTACTTTTTAAATATGATATGAGAACAAGATCAGTCAATATACAGTTTAGAAACACTATTCTGGGATTGAAACTCTGAGACAGACACATTCACATGCCCCTTAAAAAAAGAAATCATGACTCTTCAAATTGAAGCTTCTTGAGTATCTTTGACAATTGAGACTGGGGGAAATATTTCAATCTTCCCAACACACAGACTTGAGGATGTGCTGTGCCTGAGAAGTTGCTGAGTGGGGTGGGTGGGGAAGGCTCCTTCGCAGAGCAACTGAGGCAGCTGAGATTCAGAAGAAGAGTCTCTGTCCGGGGGTGGGGTGGGGTGGTGATGGGGTGCAGGGAAAGAGGGTGTCACCCAGAGAGCGGAGAGTGGGGGGAGCAGCTCTGTTCCAGGAGCCCCTGGACTGGAGGGAGCGTCTGCGCTGTGGAGAGGGGATGGTAGAGCAGCTCCAAAGGAAGACGCGGGAGAAGCGCGTTCAAGGCATAGGGCCTGTGGTCATGCCTTTGGATCCGATGCTAAACTATCTCAAAGAGTCTTGACAAAACAGTCCATTCAGTCTCAAGTACATCTTTAGTTACTCAAGGTCACATTTTTTTAAAAATTAAGAAGATACCTAAAAGGTCTTGATCATAGTTACTTGGGGCATTAGGGCTGCAAAGGAGTGAGAGGCACGTGGTGCACGTGCCAGAGCTGTCTCTGTGCGCCCGTCTGCATGAGCCCCGGGAACCCGGCTGGGAGCATCTTCCACGCACTCTGAACAGTCGTCCAGCCTGTCGTCTGTGCCAGCGACAGCACCCTCAAACCACACAGTCTAAGGACTTACCTTTCAACACTCACATGAAATTAAAATACCTGTGGAATTATATTCTCTTCTGCATTTGCTGTTGTAATTTAGTGTTTTCAATAGTCAAACTAAATAGTGTCATTAATTGCAATAGATGTGGCAATGGGGTCGTTGAAAAACTGACTTCCTCACGCAATCTACCTTAAGATGTTTCTTTGTTATGCCATGATCAGCCATTATCTTCAAACCTGTCACGTTACTGTCATTATTGACATCACCCGTGACCCTGCCTTTTGCGTCCAGCATCCTTCCTGATTCTTTGCAGCGGTCCAGGCTGGCTGGTCAGAGGGTGCCCTCACTGCCGTTAGGCAGCCCACTCCCATCCGTCTGTGACAGCCGCCCAGGCCCTGCTGTCTTCCTTTCTCTCCACCATTCAAAAGCGATGACACTGTGTCATGTAAACACATTTTCATTCCTTAGAGTTGTGCTACATAATTACTCCGTCATCACAAGGGTTTCCCCTTCATTTTTCCGTCAAGCTGCCGGTGAACAGGGCTCCTTGAGAACCGGGATCCTATTAGCGTCAGGGCAGGTGTTGACTACAAGTCTGGAGACTGAAGGTCACGTTATTCGACCCGTTTTGTTTGTGTTTGGTTCTCATATTTTTGTTTTGCATTTATTGGCTTGTGCTGGTCATGAGGGCGGTATATAACAATGTCCAAGTCACAATGTGATTGATAGGTCAAATGTACTTCAGTCAAAAATGAAAAACAAGACAATATTTGGCAGTAAGATTTAGTACTTGGAAAATAGGTGGTGTTTTTCCCGCTTTTAGCTATAAATTCTGAGGATCAAAGACTGTGACATCTAATCACCACCACTCCTACCAAATACTTATATATGTGTCTTTTCATCTTTCAAAAAGTTTTCAAATGCATTATCTAATTTGAACATTATATCACGCCTGTGGGGTTGATCAGACAAAAGTGATCGTCACATTTTACCAAGAGGAAAATACAGACAAAGAAATTTGCTCAAAGTCACAGTTGATTAATGGTGGAGTTAATGCTTCCCTCTAGACTTATTGACTGCACTGGAAGCAGCTTTTGTTCCAGACTATTGTGATATAACAATAGAATACAATCAGTGCGGAAAGAGTGACATTAAACTGAAGACATTTGAGGAATATTGGGCCAAGAATTGTCATGCTGAAAATAATGATGTCAGAATATGAATCTGGCAATGGTAAATGTTTTTGAAAATTAGAAACCAACATTAAACAGCCTATAAAAATGTGGGACATCAAACCGTTAAAAATAAAGAGCAGTGTATTGAGATCACCAGCACACCCTGAGCACCTACAGACCTGATTCTCATTCAGTGAGCTGATTTTAGTTAAGTCTCACAACTGCCCTAGGAAGGAATAATCTTTACACAATATTCAAGAATAACCTCTAAATGGATGAAAGACTTAAACGTAAGCTTCAAGACCATAAAACTCCTACAAGAAAATATAGGCAGTAAAATCTCTGACATTTCTCTTAGCAACACTTTTTTTCCGATATAGCTCCCCAGGCAAGGGAAACAAAAGAAAAATAAACAAATATAACTACATCAAACTAGCAAATTTCTGCACAGCAAGGGAAACCATCGACAAAATGAAAAGACAACCTACTGAATGGAAGGACACATTTGCCAATGGTACCGCTAATGAGGGGTTACTATCTAAAGAACTCAGGCAACTCCACACCAGAAAAATAAACAATCCAATTTAAAAAATGGGCAGAGGACTTGAATGGGCTTTTCTTCAAAGAGGACATAGAGATGGGCAATAGACACGTGAAAAGATGCTCAACATCACTAATCATCAGAGAGATGAACATTGAAACCACAATGAGATATCACCTCACACCTGTCAGAATGGCTAGCATCAATAAATCAATAAGCAACAAGTGTTGGCGAGGATGTGGGGAAAGGAGAACCCTCATGCACTGTGGTGGGGATGCAGATTGGTGCAGCTACTGTGGAAATCAGTACGCAGATTCCACAAAAAGTTAAAAATGAAACTGCCTTATGACCCAGTGATTCTACTTCTAGGTGTAAATAGTGTATATTCAAAAGACAAATTTGAAAGACTATGTGTAGTCTATGTTCATTGCAGGGTTATTTACAACAGGCAAGCTATGGAAGCTGTCCAAGTGCCCACCAATAGACGAGTGGATAAAAAAGCCCTGGTACATTTACACAATGGAATACTACTCAGCCATAAAAAAGAAGGAGATCTTACCATTTGTGTCAGCATGGATGGACCTAGAGGGTAGTATGCTCACTGAAATAGGTCACTTAGAGAAAGGCAAGTGCCACATGATCTCACTTATATGGGGAATCTGAAGAACAAAATAAACAGACAAAATTGAAACAAACTCATACAGACAGAGAACAAACGAATGGTTGCCAGAAGGGAAGGGGTTTGGGGGACCGGATGAGAAAGGTGGAGGGATTGCGAAGTGCAGATTTGTGGTTACAAAATGGTTACAGGGATGTAAAGCATAGCACAGGAAACACAGTAAATAATATTGTAAGAATGACGTGCGGTGCCAGGTTTGTACTGGAAATATTGAGGGGACCACTTTGTAAAATGTATGACTGTCTAACTGCTATGCTATACTTCTGAAACCACTACAAAATAATATTGAATGTAAACAGTAATTGGAAAATACAATTTTGAGTTGCATGGGGGGAAATTGAGGGATAGGGCCTTGTTCACAGTTGTGTAGCCGAATCAAGGGTGAAACTGGAGTTCAAACCCAGGTGTCGCTGAGTTCGAGGCAAACTCTATTACCAAGTATGCCAACAGCATTCGAGCTAGTCACGCTTCCCCCTGCTGATCATGCCCTGACTTCTGCCTGCAGTCCCTCAATGTCCTTCCTGTTCTCTCCCAAGGCGACCTGTACATCGGGCTCCTTCCCCTGTTTCTTTTTCCTAAGAGGCCGACCCTGCTCCAAGATGCTTCTTCCATTATGGCCTCTTTTCTGTTCCTCTATGTGCACAGTGAGAGTGAGCACAACACCTACTCACCAGGCAGTGTGAACATTACGTGGATTAATCTACGTGCAGTGCTTAGAACGCAGGCACCTCACACACAAGCAGAACTTCGCTGGCTGTGACAGGGGTGACGCTCACTTACAGGGATTGTAACCCTGTGGCCGGCGTTTCTGCTCTCAGACCAGCTGAACAGGATCTGGCTTCTAGTCAAGGGAGTAGAAAGATACTGAACTAATCCTCCATATTCCTGGTTTTAAAAATACATGCTTTTCACTCCACAAAGAAGCAAACAGATCTGAAAGGTCTTTCTGATATCATCACAAGCCTCCCAGGCAGTGGCTGTGTGAGGCTGTCAGTGGGGAGGCTCAGGGGTTTGTATCTAGACCACAATTCGCGTGATCATGATGGGGGGCCCAGTCAGTGTTCCTTATTAGACTTGGGGTGATGGGCTCACATTTTTAAGTATTTCTTGTCAAAAGTAAATTCTTTTCAGGAAGTCATTTTCCCATGGGTTCACCTTCCTAAAGCGAAGGGTCCTCTCCTACTGAGATGAGGTTGCTCTCCCTTGCAGTTTGCGGCCAGAGAAGTCGCAGCCCCAGCGAGAGTGGAAGTCAGGTCGGTTAAGCGACGATTTTGAAACCAGCCAGCTCAGCGTCTTTCTCAAACACCCACCTTATAAATCATCCTATGGTCTCTGGGAGAATCATCGCCCTGGTAAAGGAGAACCGTGTGTTTAATATTGCTCATCAATTTTTATCGTGAAATAGAATGCTCAAAAAAAGTTTCAAGTGAAATAAGTCAAATAGAGAAAGACAGATACTGTATGATCTCACTTATCTGTGGAATCTTAAAAACAAACAAACTCAGAAGCAGAACAGACGGGTAGTTGGCAGAGGCAGGTGCGGTGCGGGGGAGTTGGTAAGGATGAGGGAAGATGGTCAAAAGATACAAACTTCTGGTGGTGCGCGAGTCCTGCAGATGTGACGGACAGCACAGCGGCTGTAGTTAACAATACTGTCTATTGAAATTTGCTGAGAGATCTCACAAGAAAAAAAAACATTTGTAATTAGCTGAGGGGATGGGCACCAACTAAACACTGAGGTAGTCATTTCTGCAATACACACATATATCAAATCACTACGTTGTGTACTTGATACAAATGCAATGGCATGTGTCAATTATCTGTCAATAAAATTGGAGAAAAAAGACATAACATAACGCCTCAGGAAAACAAATGAAAACCTACAAACGAATCTTTGCTGGAATGTGAAGCCTCAAGTGTTTTATCAACCCTTTCCTAGATGAAAAAAGATCATTAAAGAATCAATTACTCATAAATGCACAAATAGTTCATTTGTTCCTAAAGTATTTTATGTAGACACAGTCATAACTTGAAAGTGTAGCTGTTAATTTAAACTTGAAAACCTAAAGTGCTGATTTATAAAACTCTAAGGATGAGGAAGTAGCACACTCCCAAGACAAAAAGCCCCGCCTGAAGCTCTTGACGGTAATTAGGTAAAAACAGTGCCTTAGAGAGATAATTTTAATTTTCCAAAGTGGTCTTGTTTTTACAATATTTCATAGTTTACAAATCGGTTCTAAAGAAAAGAAATGTGCTGAACAAAGAAAAGGTACATTTTCAGGCAAGTCCTAAAAAAGAAAAATGAAGGATTAAGCATTTTTCATGCTTTGCACAAAAGTGTACCTTTTGGTTTAGTTCTCACTTAAGTGATGCTGAATGATGGCGTTGATGCCCACGTGAGTAACTTGTCATCGGGAGCCACATTACCCAGGATGGCCGACATTAAAATACTAAATTAGCATTAGCCGACTGCTATTGTTTAGCGACTGATTTTCCCCGTCTCCGAGTGCTGTGAATTACTCTGTGTAATCTACTTTCTGGGCCATAGGATGTCTCACAGAAAAGAACTGGCCTGCAAACCAACCAAAAGGGCCTCATTTACTCCAGAGTGAGCTTACTTAGGAAATGGTGTCGTTATGAAATCCTTGGTTTTCTTGTGCCCAATGTCTGCGCATTAAAAATGTCACCCTATGTTAATGTCAGTGGAAGCTGAGGTTTCCAGATACAAAATAGCATTTATCTTCCATGAATTCTTGTGACGCTATGAAAATGTTGTTCCAGATTCTCTCTGCCTCGTTTAATTACCTGTGTTCTCACTGTGTTGATTTATTTTGTTCATATTTCCTCCTGAGTGTTGTTTGGTGAAATGATGTTTCACGATGATTACAGCAAGGCCTGGAAAGCCCACCGTTGGGGAAGAAAGGGAAAAACAGTCTTTGCTGCACACTATAGAAAACACATTAGCCAAGAGAGGCAGAGCATCTTGCAGAGGTGCCCTACCCACGGCCCAGGATGGCTATGCATGTGGCCTAATGCAAAGTCATTAATTTACTTAAAACCTTTTTTTTTTTTCTTATCAGCTTTTGTTAGTGTCTGTGTATTTAATGTGTGGCCCAAGACAACTCTTCTTTCAGTGTGGCCCAGAGATGCCAAAAGTTTAGACACCCCTGTAAGCTTCTCTCTGGGTATGTGGGCTGGGCAGGCGGGGGGGTTGCTCCCTAGAAGGGGCCTGTTGAACGTGATTGCATAGGGGCGAGGCAGTGGGCAACCCCTCAGCTTCAAGTTTACTCTCATCTCGTGTCTCCCTTTAAAAAGCACCTTGGCTCTGCCTCCAGTTGTTCAAGTGTTCTGAGTGACAGTGTCTTCTGGCCTCACAGTGACTGAGAGATCAGTGACATACGACATACGAATGGGACATACGACAACACAAGTGTAGACCGCCATGCAAATGCAAAGATGCTTAGCGTTGCCTCCCAGTCTCCATTCTTGGATGTGTGAGTTCTTTCTTCTAAATCTTTCTGAAGCCTGGACAAATCATTTATAAATGAAAAAGAGAATAATTTAAAATATCAAATATGAGTTTGCTTCGCAGTTGTAAGTTGTATTTTTCTACTTTAGATTTTGTGTGCAGTATAAAGAATGAAGGCTAATAAAACGATATAAACCTGAGTGAATCTACCTTTGAAGGTGCATAGTACCTGACCCCTGGACACCGGAGAAAGAAGGCGTTTGGAGGTGTAGTTACTGTATTTTTTTCTTTCTGTTTTTGGCTGAGGAATAGAGATAATTAGGGTTCTCAGACAAGAAATGAAGCGGATGGAGATATATAGTAGGGAGACCAAGATTTACCGGGGTATTACCATGTCTTTGTTGTTCCTGATGTGATATCAATTAAAACACTAATACATTTTATTCTTCTTATGAGTTTAAAGACAGAAGACATTTCTCTTGGGCGTTGGGAGTGTGCTCCTGGGGCCACGTCCTGACTTCAGCAACAGTGAGCTGCTAACTTCATATCTTTGGCTTGGAGCTCGACTCGATTGCTTTGGGTGATGAATTTGTAGGCTCTGCGGATGACTTCATAGTTGGAGCAACAGCCTTCTGCTCTGACATTGCTTTGGTATTTAGTAAACTGTGAGCTGTTCTTAAGAACACTGCCAACGATTATAAAAGAGCCTACTCCTAGGATTACAATATGGGTTTAATAGAGAGATTTCTCATCACTATCTCTTTATTTGCAATAACAGGGCACCCGTATCTCTGCCCCTATTTCTAAAACTTTTCACTCCATTAATATGTGATATATCACTTTATGTATGTATTCATGTTGCTTATTAAAACTGCAGAATAGGAAGTGAACTGACTCTAATTTCAGTCTTTTGATATGGCCATGTGAGTCTTAGATTAGATCTACAGAGGAACAACAGTTTAATAAAAGTATCTGTGCATTTTGGGAAGATATTTGAGTAATAATATCAGGTTTTTCTGACTTTCAGCCAGTCTAGGAAACTTGCAAATGCATAGTGACATATTTTATAGTCAGCTGCATTATTTCCTCACTTTTCTGTGAGGTCTAGTCTCAGTCATCTGTGTGACACTTCTGAGCAGATGTGACAGCATGCTCTAAATCACCATCATTCCTTTCTCTGGGCCTGAGAGCAGGTTGCAGGAGGTAGACCTGCCCCCACCTGTGGGTGGGGACTAGAACGTTGAGCATAGAGCCCAGAGCTGCAGGGACCTTGATGGAGAGGAAGAAAGAAATTCTCCTGTGCCCCTGAAAGATGCGTGGTCGGTTAGTTCAGCAGAGCCCACTGCAAGCTCGTGGAACAAAGACTTCCATTGTTCTGAACTTCAAGTTTAATAACGTGAGATGTTCTTAGAACTAAGTTGCAATGATTAGGTGGTGTAGAAGTTGCCGAATAACCCTTCATATTCTTTTATTACTTAGCTCAGATTCGTTCACTGAGCTATCTTGGCATATAAATAATGCAAATACATTAAGATAGAAAGGCATAATTCTACTTTTATCTTCCTACAGATGAGAGCAAGAGGGAATTAACTGGTCTATGGTTTCCAGAGGTACACTTAGCCATCTGTTGATTGAATTATTAACACCCTCACTGCAGCCCTGTGTTGGTGTTACTTTTCCTTTGGTAACAATTAAGGAGCATCAGTTTGTAGATTCTCTTTCTTCCTGTAATATAAGTTTAATTCATTCTCTATCATTAAAATTCACATTGTAGAGGAACACATTAAAATATTCAACAGAGGGCAATTAGCTGTCTGTGTTGTATATGCGGCAATAATGCTGGAAACCACTTCCAAATTTAGTAAGTCAACTCAGGCTGCAGGAGAACAAGCTGGTGTCTGAAGTTAACAGATAATTCAGACAAACCGAGTGACTTACAGTCCCCTGAAGACATTTCGGTTTTCTCTTAACTCAGTCTTCTAGTCAATAATGAAGTCAAAATGACAGATTTTTCGTTTGTGGAGACATAAATTTCCCCAGTGGCCCTCCCTGCAGGGGCGGTTGACTGGGCAGAACGATCAGCAATGTTCCAGAAATGTAACAGATACTGGGGATTCAATGCAATAGAATTTAAAGTCGCTAATTAATTTTGTTATTTAAAAAGTCCGGGACATTAAGGCATCAAAACTTCGAAGGCTCGAAAGAAAACTTCACAAAAGAGTGATTTCAGACTTTTTGACTAAGTGGTGCCTGCCTACCTTTAAAAAAAGGGGGGGCTGGGAGCAAAAAGACAAGGTTAATGCTGGTGACAGCTGATCATTTTTCCCCTCATTTAGTGGCAAATTCATCTCCTGTTTTATTTCCAAGGCATGGGCATAATTTGAGTCAGCTGGAGTTGCGTGGCGTGGTAGCCAACTAGATAATTTTTAAATGCATAGTTGTACATTTGATATGATGTTTGCAGGTTTTGGATTCTAGTCTCTTTAACTAAAGTGGACTTCTTGTAAAGAGATGTCATGTTCCCTTCCTTTAAGCAATTTGAACGGCCACGTGTTTTTAAGGAAGAAGACAAGAAAGCTGAAAAACAAAGCTCACCTTCTGCCCAACGATGATGGAGCACAGGAAAAAGTTGGGATGAGAACCGAAAAACTTTAAATGTCCTCGGTCCCAGGCAGGGGACAGCCATTGCTACTCTTACCCGTGCAGCATGAGTTTCTCCATCACAGTCATTTTTGAAAATGAGTATTTTGTTTTCAACAGTGAGAAAGTTCTCTGTGTTCCCCTGACTCTCATTTAGCTGCTCATAGAAACTAGCTGTTCATCTCTATCATCACCCTCTTCAGGTAGAAAAGTCTGGATTTGAGTCTTTTGTTGTTGTTTTTTTGTGTTATTATTATTTTTGTTTTCTATTCACTTTTCCCTATCAAGAAGTCAATATAAGTTTCCCTGAACTCTTAATAGACTATGTCTAAAAGATTATACTTCCTATTTTATTTATTTAGTTTTAAAGATTTTATTTATTTATTTTTAGACAGAGGAGAAGGGAGGGAGAAAGAGAGGAAAAGAAACATCAATGTGTGGTTGCCTCTTACTTGGCCCCCCACTGGGGACCTGGCCAGCAACCCAGGCCTGTGCCCTGACTGGGAATTGAACTGGTGACCCTTTGGTTCCCAGACCACGCTCAATCCATTGAGCTACACCAGCCAGAGCACTATTTATTTTTTTAAATAAATATCTTTTCTCCCTTTTTATTCAATCTATTGGGGTGATGCTGGTTAATGAAATTATACAGGGTTCAGGTGCCCAATTCCACAAGACATCATCTGTACAACATATTGTGTGTTCACCACCACCAGGCATCTCTCCTTCCATCACCGTTTATCCCCCAGACCCTCTTCCACCTTCCCCACTCCTCTCTCTGGCCTTATTTCTAGGTAAACCTAGATCAAACAAAAAGAAGTTCTAGAGTTTTATAATTGTTTCACAACAGCTTCCATAAATGATCCTGAAGACAATGATCCCTAATTTTTAGTTCATTAGTAAGAAATACTATAGTATGACTTTAATAAATGTAGATGACTTTGAGGCCAAATAAAA
>VMDR010035662.1:0-10699 GCA_007922815.1 Macrotus californicus | reverse complement strand
ATCCAAAATATGTAAGAAATTCATAGAACTCAACACAAAAAAAGAAAAATCCAATTAAAGAATGAACGGAAGACCTGAATAAACATTTCTCCAAAGAGGATATACAGATAGCCAATGGACATATGAAAAGATGTTCGACTTTACCAATCATCATGTAAATCAAAACCACAATGAGATATCACCTCACACCTGTTGGAAAGGCTATCATCAATAAGTCAACAAACAACAAGTGTTGGTGAGGATGTGGAGAAAAGGGAACCCTAGCACACTGTTGGTGGGAATGCAGACTGGTGCAGCCACTGTGGAAAACAGTGTGTAAGTTCCCCCCAAAATAAAAATACAACTACCAAGTGACCCAACAATTCCACTTCTGGGCATTTATCCAAAGAAATCCAAAATACTAATTTGAAAAGATATATGTATCCCTGTGTTCATCGAAGCATTATTCACAATAGCCAAGACATGGGAGCAATGTAAGATTAAAAAGATGTGGTACATATATACAATGGATTGTTACTCAGCCATAAAAAAGAATGAAATCTTGCCATCTGTGACAACATGGATGGACTTAGAATTTCTTCCTTAAAGCTTGGGTATTACTAGTAACATTGCAGCAGATATTTTCTAGCTCCAGTTTGAGCCCAGGGTAGTTCTCACCTGTCTTTTTTATGTATGTGTGAACCAATATACCAGGCTTACTCATTATGCATTTAAATGGCACTATATCTTGTCTAATTTTCCTGAGTCATATAAAGTTTAACTTTCTAATTTTTCCCCTACATCTCTAAACATAATGATCTATTCTCTGACAGAACTTGCATATGTTTTAAAGGCATTATTGTGGAGAGTGCTTGAGATTTAGCTTTTGTTTTAGGAATTTTGTTTCATCAGCAATTCCCATCTAGTAAAAACTTGATTGCCCCACCAAGTCCTGCAGACGCCGTCAGCTCACTCGTGCAGCCCTCTGCTCTCATGTCAACACAGAGCTTCTACTCTTAGAAGAGGCTCCTCTTCATTTTGGTCTGCCCTGATTCGTGATAGAACAGCTGAAATAAAGGAGTGTGGCTGCTCACGAGAGTCTGTGCCAGCCCCTGTCCACATCATGTGGTTGCTCTCTAATGATGCCCTGTCACTTAAAAAGGGATTTTGCATGACTGCATCATAGAACTGATTACCCTGTTGCAAACAGTTTATTTTCTCCAGATCCATAGTCCAAAAAATGACACAAGAAATGACATATAAGATGCCTTAGTACTTTGACTTCATTTTTGGCTCTGCCACAACTTGCATATGATTACAGAGGTAGAAAATTAAAGTGCCCAGTTTTCAATTTTTGACAATTACCATCTTTTTTTGTGTGTGCAGAAAGGAAATTGCCATGAAACCAGCACTAGCAATTCCTTTTCCTCTTCTCTGCATGCCATGAGAAAAAGTCATGGGCCTGGGAATTAGTCTTCAAGGCCGAGAAAACCTGGGCAGCTAAACCTGGTTCCAACATCTGTGGACATTGGGCTCTTTGCAACACCTGAACCTGGGGCTGTGGACAAGTTAATATTAAAAGTATGGTGTGATCTGGCAGCCCGGTTGTGATACACTGCTATTGGAGGAACTGAGAAGCATTCTGACTGTTGAACTTCAGGATTAATTCTAAAGACACTCCTCTATTTTAGCAACTCAACATTTGGCATTTAGACTTGACTGAATATTTAACCCTCTGCTCTTTATATCTTCCCGTTTTTGTGCACTGATATTGTTTGTAGTAGGGAAATGTTTTCACCAAAATTTTCTGTCTGGAGGATACTTTCCTTTTGCTTCTTCATCCTTTCGAACCCACAGATGGGCAGATCCACAGGCAGGGAAACACTTTGCAGAGCTTACTTTGTCTCTTGGCATTAGAAGTGAGCTGGTTGTGGTTCATACCTACTGCCTTTCCACAGGTATGACATACGCACACCATGCAAAATTTTAATGAATGTTTGTTTTCAAAAATGTTTGTTTTCCTTAAAGGCCCATTTCTTACAATATACACAGGACATCACTCCCTAGATTCAAGCAATCAACATGTTGCCTTTCAGAACCACTTTATAATCTGACCTGTAGTCTCCATCCCTCCCTCTTCTTCCCCATACCCCCAATACCTTAATTCACTATTAGCTTGATCATCGCCATAGCTCCCTATACCTCACCCCGCTTTCACTACTAGTCCACCTTTGATTTTTGACCAGGTAACTTTGTAAGAAACAAATCTGATCACATCACTCTCCTGCCTGAAATACTCAGAAGGAACCCCTTTCCCTACAGGATATATTGTGAATTTCATCGCCTGGCACTTATCATCTGACCACAACCTTCCTTTCTCAGATTGTTTTAGTTGTATTTTTGTACCATTATATTGTGGCGGCTCTTAGAAATGCATACAATCTAATAAGCTAAAACTGAGAGTAGAAAGGAATCAAATCAAAGAGACTGATAGTATTTTATTTTCCTTTTTTGTTTTGCCACGCTGATGAATTGCCCTGAAAAACTGGTATGAAAATCATTGCTGTGTTGATGGAGTGAGCCAAAGGAAATTTTACATGAATGATGTGTAATTAAATAGATGTGAGAATTTACTTGCCCATTTTCCCACCTCAAATCCTATTTTCTGTCTTGGATTATGTTGATGGCATAGCACAGTTAACATGCAAATCTTTAAGTTTTTATTAAGAGAATGTCAGCATTATTATACAGACATTGTTTATCTATCAAGTGAGAAAAGATATTTTAAAACTTGAGAAGTTTAAAAAAAACTAAGCAGTCTATTGTTTCCCTGATCTGAGTTAGGGCGGAACCAGAAATTTGATTAGGCTCCTTGGGTCTGAGGATAGATACAAAGATAAATAAGGTGTACTACTTGATGAGTGGGCACAATCCGTACAGAGCCGTGGATTTTAAGTAGTGGAAACAGCATGAGCAAATGCATGAAAATTGAAAAACACATTATATGTTTAAATTACGGTGAATAAAAATGTTTGAGTAAGAAGGAAATTATATGTCTGGAAATAGAAAGCATTGTGGGCAGAAAGAGTCTTGGGGATAGAGCCTAGAGGGTCTGACATGGCAGAGCAAGGAGTCTGAGCAGATGCAGTGGGCAATCGGGTGCTAGTGGAAGGGTTTTTACAAATTTAGTTTGAGCTGCTCCTTGTACAGACAGGTGGAGGTGTTGTGTAGGATGCTGGATATCTGGGTTTGTCCTAAATCCAGTCCTTTCCAGGTTAAACTGAAATATTTCAAAGCCTCCATGTGTGGGGCCCTGCACCATGGAAAGAAATGGAATCTGTAAATTTAGACGCCTGAATGAACAAGCATGGTGAGTAACTGATACAAATTCAAATTCCACCCGAGGTGACGTACCTGTGTGCCTTTGTCAGAAATCTCATCTAGGTTTTCATTCATAGAATGAATGAGCAGAAGTGATGTATTTGGGATGTGTGAGCAGATCACAACATTTCAATGGTGGGGCTTTGCACCGTCTAAGAAGCTGGTGTCAGAGGCTTCCCTGGAGCTTTATCTGGGATGCAGAAAACAACCTGCAGAATATTCTGGAGAAGGAGATGAGAGGTTAGAGGCTGGGCAGCATTTATGTTTAGGACCTGGATAGCTTTTATAATATCTACTGTATCAATTGGTTAAAATAATAAAAGCAATAATTACTTTATTGAAATTCTGAAGATTGCAGAATAAGTATTAAGAAGAAAATAAAAACCATTTTTAACCCAACCACCCAATGATAACCACTATTAACACTTTGGTGCATTTACAGACAAGTTTGGTTTCTGCCCACTCACCGAATGGCACAACCCTGTATGTGCAGAAGGCTTCGTGACCTGCCTTCTTCTTAAAAAGGGAGCAGAGTATTCTTGCAGGTCAAGACATTTATTTTCCTTTCAAAAAAAAACTGAATGACAATCTGAAGTCAGCTTAATTCGGGCATACGCAACAGAGGGTAAAATGGCAGGTGATCACCAATTTTGGGTATTTAGTGAAAAATTTGCCTGATTATAAAATTGCAAACTGGGACATGGTAACCATACTGATATAAATCATGCTGTGAGCAACACAGAAATTCTTTCATACATTTATTTGCTTCCTTAGGTTGAATTCCCGAAAGTAGAATTTCTAGGTCAAGAAGTTGTAAACAGTTTTAAGGATGTCAATGAATATTTCCAAATTGTCCCCAGGAGGTTTTTTTTTATAATTTACAGTCCCCTGTTTCCTACGTGTAGGTCAGTCTTGAGATTTAGGGGACAATGACTTAATGGGTTGTTTGATTAATAAGTGCTATGCATGTGGAATGGCACTGCAATGTGTAAGCATGAGACTGGGCTGTTTGCTGTAGCTGGGTAAGATTGTCACTCGGTATTTTAGAAATATTTAAGCAGGTGCTTAATAGATGATAAATAGCATGCATCCAATCCTTTGATTAAACATAAAACATTTACTATAACTCCTGAAGGT
Organism: Macrotus californicus; assembly: GCA_007922815.1. NCBI lineage: Eukaryota > Metazoa > Chordata > Mammalia > Chiroptera > Phyllostomidae > Macrotus > Macrotus californicus. The sequence continues at coordinate 6,202 of VMDR010035662.1, read as the reverse complement.
ATTGAAAAAAATCAGCAAAGCATATGAAAATGCTTAATCCGGCTAGTCACACATTCATAATGTAAGAGATACTTTTCATGTGTTTATTAAAGTGGAATCAGATTGAAGCATTCTCATTAATTTAACTGAGATATTGCCATGGAAGACACCATATGTACCATCTGAATTGTATGTCTTATTGATTCAGAAGGACGAAATAAAATCTTAAGAGCTACAGGAAAAGCATAGTCAAATTTAACCAAAGCACTCATTTTGTTAAGTCATTCAAGGGATATGTCCTTATAGGTGCAAGGTAAATATTATTGAGTTAAGTGTTTAAACCCATAAAAGACCCAAAAAAGGCAACACCCACTTTACAAATTGTGAAGGGAATGCAAAGAGAACTCACTGTCTTTACAAAAAAAAAAAAAAAAGATTCTGTAGGGGTGTGATTAACTCTTATATATTTTTTTTCTTTTTATGTGATATTAGCTACAGACTGGTGCATTTATCAAAAATACTTCATGACCAAATTGATAAATTTGTTCAGATAACAGATTGCTACCCCTCAAGTATTATGTCCACTCAGGAAATCCTTCAATTTTCTCAGGGAGCTAAGAAATACTTTCCCTTTTTCTATTGATGACATTTGGCAACAGTTTCTTGGGGTTGTGGTCTAGTGAAAGGAGATTCGTTTGTTTCAATATTGGATTTTAAACACCTATCTTGTGTCTAACTATTGGGTTAATGGGAATAATGAATTTTAGTCAATGTGTGTTGGTGGATTTTAAGAGTCTTAAAAATATATACCTCATTTGGAAAGTGGATTCTCATCATTATTTTGTATTGAAAGTGATCATATGCACATAAAACTCTTAGAGCTATACCTGTGTACTGCGCACTCTGAATAAATGCTCGCTGTTTTTACTTAAAAGTAATAATACTTGTTTTGATGTTGCCATGGCAGTTTTATCAGTACCGCTCTTATTATTACAATGAGGAAAGGTAGAGTCCACTTTCCTCTTCCACCTTTTCCGACAAATGTTGGCTGATGCGGATGGACTCTCACAGGTCAGGAACTCCTTCAGATGAAGGCAGGAAAGACCTGTTGAGCATTGTCCTAGGACATGCCATTATGTTAGATCCACAGCAACAGGCCTTTTCTGCGTTCTCACTCCTCCAAGCGAAACAGCACAAATGACAGCAGAAGCAGCAGCAACACGGGGCTGTCTTCAGTGCTGTTCGGGCTATGGGAGATGTGGGTGGTGGTTTTCTGGAGGCTGGGATTAATGGTGCTCCACATAATCTCTCTCCTAAACTATCTTTCTGGGACGGTGGCCAAGTCGATCAGTGACCTAGCCTTTCCCTGTCCCTGTTTGCCCTTCTGACAATGTAAAATCAGATTCACCAAGACGTGAACGATAAGCCTTGTAAACACAGGTGTGATATTGTTTTGTCTCTAAAAGCAGTTCAAATGTCCTCATTCTTTTCCTTCTACATTTCAAATTATTTTAAAATGAGAAAATACCTCATCTTTAGTGCCATATCTGTTAGGGTTGCCTTATTCTTTAAAGGGTAAATTAGTCCTTGGTACAAGGTGACATTTAGAATGTATGCTTAAGGACATTGATGGAATTATCTCTCTAGCAACTCCCTCTCCTGTCCACTCTCTTCTCTGTGAGATTTCAGGGTGATGTCCTTTTCTTCAGGTTGAATTTCCTGATATTGGAAGAAAGGTGGTCTGTAGTCCAATATGAGAAGAAACAGGGAGAAGAGAGAAAGAGAAAGACAGTGAGGAAGAGAAAGGGAGAAGGAGAGAGAGACATTCACAGCCCTGGTCTTAGCCCTAGCTATTCCTGAGGATCAAATACATCTATGACCTTTCTGTTTTCTTTAAAAAATATTTTACTTATTTATTTTTAGAGACAGGGGAAGGGAAGGAGAAAGAGAGGGAGAGAAACATCAATGTGTGGTTGCCTCTTTAAGGGCTCCCAACTGGAGACCTGGCCCACAACCCAGGCATGTGCCCTGACTGGGAACCACACCAGTGACCCCTTGGTTTGCAGGCCCGTACTCAATCCACTGAGCCACACCAGCCAGGACTTACTTTCCTGTTTTTTGATGTTCCAACTGTAACTTGGATTCCCTGAACCAGCCAACTTTCCTTGGATATTTTAGCTGGTTTGGCTGTCTTGGCTTTTTAGTATTGCAACACAATGAATCTTGACTTCTCATTACCACTGTCCTCTCTAACTTCTTGTCATTCACATTCGGGTTCCTGAGAGACTGAGAATTGTCCATTACATGGGCTGTGCTCATTCTGCCAAGCATTTGACCCAACGGTCTCTGCGTGAGCCTCAGTTCATGACAACGTGATATGGATAGTACTGATTAGCTCAGCTCTTGGTACTGGCAGAGTTAAATGCCCTAATTCAAACTTCATTGCTTATCCAAAAGAGAAGCCATGTTCTAATCTGGTCTACATTTTAAAAGCTGAAAATCTGCATGTTCTAGCAAATGATCACATGTGAAATGCGCCCTTCCTGCTCCTGCCAGCTCTCCCACTTACTCCTTATTCTCTGCCACTTGTCGTGTGGCAAGAGCACTGAGCAGTTTTTTTCTCTGTAAGGCAATTATTACTTCCATAACTTAGACAGCAAATTGTATTTCAAATTCAATTTAAAATAAGTCTGCTGAAGATGTTGTGATTATTTTGAGACTGGAATCCTTTAACATACTAACACTATATATTTTTCGTCGTTTGTTCTAAGTCAGCGGCATTCCATCCCTGCTTGGCTGATGTAATCGTTATGCAGGAAAGAGTCATGAATTCAGGTAGAGATTCATTTTATGTGTGTCTATTTCTTGGTTAATTATATGAATATCTTAATCTTGACCTGTGCTATGAATAAATCAGGCACCACAGCTAAAATTCTTATTTGCTGAAATGCAGGGCTAGGTCTAAAGTGAGGTGAGTGAGGCAGCTGGGTGCATAGTATAAGGAGACCCCGGCTCCCAGGACAGTGCAAGGCCTCTCTTGTACCTCACCCTTGTCCTGGCCCTTCTGAAATGTTACCAGCTACTTTAGGAGATGTTCAATGCATCAGATTAGAAAATTAGATAGCATGTATATACGTGTCAACTGTAGGATTAAGAAAAAGCCAGAAAAAGAAGTAACATTCTTTAGCAGAGCTGCCAGATTCACCTTCCTTCTTTCATTTCTTTATCAGGAAAAATATCACACACAGCTTTCAGCTCAGGTGTGACCCAGGAAACATCATATGATATTAGGAAGAGCACCTGGGATTCAAGGTCAAGGCCTTGAATGAGTTACTACTGAACATTTGAAAATCAAAATAGCCAGATGATCTCAAAGGTCCTTTTCAGCCAGGTGGTCCTGAGTCTAAGATATTTCTTCTTTGATGATTACTGAATAAGTTCTTGATTAGTTTTGGGGAAGAGTAGAAGGCCTGCTCTGGGCAAGTATGAAGTGAGTGACATTTGTTTCCAGCCAACCTATTCCCTTTGTCTCCCTTTTTCTTGATGGTTCCTTTTTCCAGTTCTCTCCAAGTGCTAGCTGCCCTGTGGGCTTCCTCGTTGCCTTGCTCAGAGGGTGGGGATCTGAATCTTGTTTCACCAGTGTGAAAATGACTGACAGTTTGAAATAATATTGCTATGCGGAGAGTGTCTGACTGAGAAGACACAGTAAGACTTGAATTATTAGTAAACAAGGGGAGAGAGGGGCAATTTGAACATGAATTTGGGACAGATCAGCTCAGAGTTGAGCTCTGAAGGGTGATAGATAACCTTTGATGCAAAGACAAAGACACTGAGATCCACTCTAGTCCTATCCCATGGTTTGGCAAAGGGGGCTGATAGTGCCTCAGATTTCCATAAGGACTTGTAACAATTTGTTAGGGTAGAGCTGCTAAGATTACCCCTAATTATCTCCTATTTGATAATGCACTATTCAATTTTAGCTCTGTTTTATGCATCTGAAATGTGTCATGTATCTCCCATTTCATGTGGCATAATGCTAGGAAGGTAGCAGGTGGTCACTATTGGTTTACTTTAATCAAATTTTATAACATGCGGGATCTGTTTGTCTCACATACATATGTGATCCTCATGTTGAATACTATTAATGCTGTTCCTGCTAATAAGGATCATTATATCATTCAACATTTATTTTCTTTGAAGGAAGTTATATTTGAATGTATCTTCTTCCCCCCACCCCCCATAACTGTATTAAAAGAACTTTCCCAGCTCCTTTTTTAAAAAATGTTTTTACATGCATTTTTTAAAGATTTTATTTATTTATTTTTAGAGAGAGGAGAAAGGAGGAGAAAGAGAGGGAGAGAAACATCAATGTGTGGTTGCCTTTTGCGTGCCCCCTATTGGGGGCCTGGTCCACTACCTAGGCATGCGCCCTGACCAGAAATCAAACTGGTGACCCTTTGGTTTCCAGGCTGGCACTCAATCCACTGAGCCACTCCAGTCAGGGAAGAACTCTTCCCAGCTCTTAAATCCTATGTGCTTTAATTGAATAATCAAGAGACTTCATTCTCCATCCAGATGCAGTCCAATGCATCATTCCCAGCCCATTCTACCTATATTAGTTGATATAGGGTTTTTTTTTTTTTTTTTTAAAGCAATCTGAGTTCTTTAGGAGCTGTGCTTGGGCTAGACTCAGACATCACTTCCAATCGGCAGTTATCAGCAGGGTGATCCTCCATAACACCCCCAGCTATGCCCCTCCTTTGCTAAAACAAACAAACAAAAGGGAACGTGAACAAAAGCATCTTCTAATTTAGGGCTCTGGTTACTTTGAAGTACCACGTGCAGAAAATACAACCACATGACCAAATGTTCCCTCCAGTTCAAGTGCTTGCAGCAGCGTTGAGTTCTGCGTGTTTGTTTTAACCATGCAGCACATATGCCATCTGGCATCATTCACATAAAAATGAAACTGCTTTCATGGCTGAGGAGATGCCAGAATGGAATTGTGTAACAGTAATAAGGCCTTTTCTGGTTCATGAATATACTATAGGTGCTGTTTCAAGCATGAAACTATAGATGATGCTGAAATAGCCACTATTTTTCCCTTCGGAGGTGAAAAATGTACTAAGAGTGAAGTCACTCACTTCTGTGAGCTCAGTTCCTAGCTGATTTTTTAATGCGGAGAAAAAGAGTTGAAAAGTCTTTTTGCTATGATTTTTGCAATGTAATTCAAGGCTTTCATTCACCTCTGGGTTTCTGCCTCTCCAAAATAGCTGGGTGGTGGTGGTGGTGAAAAGAAAATTTTGACTAGAGAACTGACTTTTGCCTCCATACAGAAAAAGTTTCTAAATGTCTAGAGGTTTGAAGTTTTTAGATTTTATCAAGTATATAGATGATCAATGGAATTTCTTCCTTTTTTGACACTACTTGCATGTCATGTTTCCAAATCCCAAGTCATACCCCCAGCCCACCTTTCCTAATCACTCTGGGAAATGGATCTCACCCATGCAAACCTCCAAGGTTTAAAGTTCTTTCAACTTTAAGCTTTTAAACTTTTTAATGTACCAATTCCAGTGGAACATATCACCTTGGTTAAGGAAGTGCCAGGGTTAGAAGTAATCCTTCATGGTTACAGGTGTTTGTAGAAAACTTGTGCATTTCTACCATGTTGTACAACCTAATAGTATATTTTTCTCTGTCTATAATAATTTATTTTATGGCAAACTTGGGACTCCACATTTGTCACGCTTGATATTCAGCTTTACACCAAAGTGTTCTCTTAATATAGCTTTATGAATCTCATATGTATTTGTACTTCGTTCCAGCATATTAGGCCCAGTAGAATTTAGTGATCAATCTTTCCCTGTGTTATCAGAACAAATATCTACAGCATCTAAGCAGTTTTCAAATCTTTCAAGTCATTTATCCCAAGAACTTGCTGTAGTTCAAGCATAAGAAGGGCTTGTATGTACTTTTCTGGTCAATTTACCTCCAATGTATACATGTCCCTTTGCATGCAATTAAGAAGTCCTTGATATCTTAAATGGCACATTCTTATAATACATGATGGAACTCGATGTCATATAGCCAGCTAGGAGAGATGCTTGGAAACCTGTGCTTGGAAGCTCGGCTTTTTATTTGCTTTGTCATCTAACGCTGGGAAGCTGGTTGAGAGATTGCCCACAACACTTATCTGTCTCTTTCAAAAGGAGCTATTGCACTC
>VMDR010035661.1:0-10697 GCA_007922815.1 Macrotus californicus | reverse complement strand
AACATTTCAGATAATAAGGGCTTGGTGATGATGAACTCCTTGAACTTGACCTTATCTGGGAAGCACTTTATTTGCCCTTCCATTCTAAATGACAGCTTTGCTGTATAGAGGAATCTTGGATGTAGGTCCTTGCTTTTCATGATTTCAAATACTTCTTTCCAACTCCTTCTTGCCTGCAAGGTTTGTTTTGAGAAATCACCTGATAATCTAATGGGGACTCCTTTGTAGGTAACTGTCTCCTTTTCTCTTGATGCTTTTAGGATTTTCTCTTTGTCTTTAATCTTGGGTAACTTAATGATGATGTGTCTTGGTGTGTTCCTCTTTGGATCCAATTTCTTTGGGACTCTCTGGACTTCCTGGAAGTTTATTTCCTTTGTTAGATTGGGGAAGTTTTTCTTCATTATTTGTTCAAATAAGTTTTCAAATTCTTGCTGTTGTTCTCCTTCTGGCACCCCTATAATTTGAATATTGGAATGTTTCAGGTTGTCCCAGAGAATCCTCAGCCTCTCTTCATTTTTCTGAATTCTTATTTCTTCATTCTGTTCTGGTTGGATGTTTATTTCTTCCTTTTGTTCCAAATTGTTGCTTTGAGTCCTGGTTTCCTTCCTGTCACTGTTGGTTCTCTGAATATTTTGCTTTATTTCATTTTCTATATCTTTCATTTGTTTTTTAATTTTTCAACCCAGCTCAATCAGTTCTGTGAGCATTTTGATTACCAGGGCTTTAAATTCTCCATTAGATAGGTTGGCAATCTCCTCATCACTTAGTTCTGAGGTTTTGCTCTGTTCTTTCATTTGGGCCATATTTCTTTGTCTTGGCGCAGGTGATATGTTGTAAGGGGCGGGGCCTTAGGTATTCACCTGGGAAACCCTCCTTCCTGTGCTTGGGCACTGTCTGTAGGGGAGGGGCCAGAGAAAGAACAGTGCAGCTTGCCTGCTTGTCTCTAGTGCACTTTTCAGTGAACTCTCGTGTCAGACTCCGAGAAACTCCCACCATGGCAACCCCAGCCTTAGTCCACAGTCAGCTCTGAGTCTCAGTTTTCCCCTTAAGTCAGTCCCTTCCACACAGCCCACCAAGCTTGGCAGCCAGCCCCTCCCTTCAGCCACCTCACTGTGGTTTTTCTGAGTTGGCCTGCGCAGTCCACTGCCTTACCAGTCTGGTTGTTCTGGTTGATTTTTTCTTTAATTCCTTGGTTGTCAGAGTTCCATGGAGTTTGATTTTCTGGCGCTTTTGGTTGTTTATTGATTTTAGATTGGTTGTTTTCCTCCTTTTGGTTGTGTGAGGAAGTGAAGGGTTTCTACCTATGCCTACATCTTGGCTGGAACTCTAATTGGCCCATGAAATATCCTTTCTTAATTCTCACCACATCATTACAATATTATTAACTATATTCCCTATGCTGTGCTTTACATCCCCATGGCTTTACAGCCCCCTCCCATCTGTATCTATTACTTTGTTTCTTTTGTTTTTTAAATGTATTTTGTTTTTTAGATTCCCCATATGAGTGAAATTAAATGATATTTGTCTTTCTCTGTCTGAATTATGTCCTTTAGAATAATAACATCTAGGTCCATCCATGTTTTCACAAATGACAAGTATCCATTCTTATTTATGGCTGAGTAATATTCCATTATATATTACATCTTCTTTATCCATTCATCTATTGATGAACATTTAGGTTGTTTCCATATCTCACCTATTGTAAATAATACTACAATGAACATAGGGTTGCATGTCTTTCTGAAGTAGTGTTTTGGGTTTCTTTGGAGAAATGTCTATTCAGTTCTGCAACCAATTTTTAATTGGATTGTTTCGGGGGCTGGGGTTAAATTGCATGAGTTCCTTATGAACTTTGGATATTAATCCCTATCAGATGTATCATTGGTAAATATATTCTTCCATTTGGGTTATCTTTCATTTTGTTGATGGTTTCCTTAGCGGTGCAAAAACCTTTTAATTTGATGTAATCCCATTTGTTTATTCTTTTTTGTTTGTTTCCCTTGCCTGAGAGACATATAAAAAAAAACTATTGCTAAGAATGACGTCAAAGAGTTTTCTTCTAGGAGTTGTTTTTTTTTTTGTCAGTACACAATTTTATTTTTACTTTCAAAAAATGTAAAATATACATTGGCAATTGAACTACTGTGTTTTTCTTCTTTCTAGGGATGAGACATCTATGTTTTCCAGTCAGTAATATTATGTCATTGTACTAAGCCTAAGTACTAAATCAGAACAGACAGATGACCAATAAAGCTGTTTGCTGTCTCCTATTTTTACTGAGCTAGATCAATAGAAAAACATCCTCACAGGAAAACCTTGACAGGGAGAGGGAATTGCAGACCCCCTACTCCAATAGAAAACCTAAAAAACTCATCTCTACAGAAAGGGTCGTAAGTAAACCTGTTCAAACACTTAACATACTATATGTTTACTTCTAGTACAAGCACACATTAAATGATACTCAGTAAAGATAGCACCAACATAAAAAGCCATTTTGCTTTCATAGCACTAACAACTAAAAAGTATACAGCATCTAATTCTTTGATCTTTAAGTGGGTAACCATGGAAGTACTAAGATTGTAGAAGACACAGTGATACAAAGACCTCAGATGTAAAACTAGAAATTGATTTTCACATGTAGTATATTAAAAAAGAACATACCTCTCAGTTGATTTCTACAGCCAAGTCTACCTATGATAATAGGAGCTCCAGAAATCCGAAGACAGGCAGGAAGTTGGCTTGAGTAACACTCTATATAAATACTCCAAAACAGTCAAATATTCAAAACAATCATTGAGACTGAAGGACTGAAATTTTGACACATGTAAAAGCTGTGAGATCACAAAAAGATTCATGCAAAGCCTGCTAGGGCAAAGAGGGCTGGTGATGGTGGTTACTAACACACCAACAGGTATACTGAGGAAGGCCTCCCCCCAAGTGGAATGCTGGTTGTATGTAGGCTTGCTCCAGAAGATAACAACTCAGAAGTCCCTGAGAGAGATGTGCATTTAAGGAGGAGATACTAATGGGGGATACTAAACACGGAGAAATAGGTCCCAGGAGGGTAAGGGAACTTGTTTTTGTTTGTTTGTTTTTGACCTATCAATACTTAATATTTATGAAGAGAGGCAAGATGTTAGAAGAGTGAATGGAAACCACACTAACCTCATCCCAGGACCAACCTGGAATTACAACTAAATTGTGGAGAAATCACCCAGAACAAACAACTAAACAATAACAAGAGAGAAGCCTTATAAACTTGGACAGACAGAAGAATCAGCTTTAGCATGACCTGTTTGGTAAGGAGTGTGGTGGAGACTCAAGAGGGCTGGCAGGGCACCCAGAGGTGGCAGCGCTGCAGGAATAATTAAGCAGCCAGTTGGATCCCCTCGAGAAGTGTGGGGTTTAAACCCTAAGCTGGAGTCCCCAGACTAGAACACCAAAGCCACAAAAAGTACACAGATAACAGCTGGCAGCAGAAAGCAACAGGGTTACTCTCTACCAGAGACAGACAGATGGAGACACAAAGAGCTGTTTAAAGGGCCAATGCACAAATTTTCATTTGTAGCCACTTACCCACAGCCATAGCAAAGGTGAGGGAAGAGTGGGCTAGAGACACCTCAGGAGAGACTGGGGACAAAAGCTTTGGGGAGAGTGTGGACAGAGTAGCTGCCATGATCCTGGTGCTTAGTCATCACCCCTAAGGCAGCAGCCATCCTGCTCAGGCAGACCACTCCCCTTGAAGCAGCAGCAGCCTGAGGGGAAACAATAGCCCCAACCCCAGGAGGGATTCTGCCCAGCCCTATGAGGCTTAAGCCTCACTGCTGAGTGCAGAGTGACTAGATTAACAACTGAAGGAAACAGCCACAGACAGTAGATCCCTGGCAGTCTCAGAGCAGGCTGCCCAAGGTCAGATGGGGTCAACATCACACATTACCAGAGGCAGATCCAGAAAGAAAAAACAGTGGTAAATACAAGAGGCTACCTAGATGAAATCCACTATGGTGTTCTCAATGATCAGTGATTTTTTTTCCACCCCACATAGCTTTCTAACATTCATTTCTTGTCCATCAAGTTTGTGTATATTAAGTCACTAGAATTTATACTATAGTTTATTTCTCTCCTTTTCTTATAATAGTCTTAATCCCTTTACACCCTTATTAATACTGGTTCACTTGTTATTCATAGTGGGATTGCAGGGGTGAGACATTTTTGTGAATGTGGGCTTGTTCCCTGGGATTTGTGATTCTGTTCTGGCAGCACCTGCAAAACAGCATACAAAATGTGGTGGTCAGAGTGACCTTCAGTCAACAAGCTGGAGAGAAGGACTCACCAAAGAACAACCCAACAACAATCAAAACCCAATTAATCCAGACAGCAACATAATTGGCATAAAGGGCATCCCAAGAGCAACAACTTAAGGAGATCAAGGAGACTGCACCACTGAATTCCACAGGTCTTCTGTCATAGAAGTTTACACCACAAACTCAGAGTCAAAACAGAACAATTTAAGAAGCAGAGGCTAACAAGAAGAGTCTCACAAACAATGGGAAGACAAAGAAACAAAGCTCAAATGAAAGGAAAGGAGGGATCCTCAGACAGAGTGCTAAATGAAACAGGCAAGTTAATAATCACATACTGAGTTCAAAACAGTGGTTATAAGGAAGCTCTATGAACTCACTGAAAATTGCCAAAAACTACAGGGAAACCATGATGAATTCACTTCAAACTATATCGACATGAAAAAGGAAATAAAAACTATCAAAAAGAGCTGAGAGGAAATGAAGAATACAATTTCTGAACTGAAGAACACAATCCTCTGGATGAAGCAGAGGATTGAATCAGTGAGCTGGGGGGCAAGGTACAAAAAAACTCCCCAAAAAAGCAAAAAAAAAAAAAAAAAGGGAAAAAAGATGCAAAAGAAAGACAGGTGTTAAGGGAACTACAGGACAGCATGAAACAATAATATCTATATAATAGGCATACCAGAAGGAGAAGAAGAGCAAGGGATAGAAAACCTGTTTGAAAAAGTAATGATGCAAAATTCCCCTAATTTGATGGGAGAGAAAAATCCACACAAGTCCAGGAAGCACAGAGGGTCCCAATCAAGAGGAACCCAAAGAGACCCACAAAGGTCAAACAAGGTCAACATCACACAAAATGACAAAATTCCAAGACAAAGAGAGAATCTTAAAGGCAGCAAGGGAGAAACAGGAAGTAACATACAAAGGAGCCCCAATAAGACTAGCAGCTGACTTCTCAATGGAAATGCTCCAAGCCAGAGGTAATGGCAAGGAATATTTCAAATAATGAAAAGGCCTGCAACCAAGATTATTCTATCCAGGAATGCTCTCAATTAAAATGGAAGGTGAAGTAAAGACTTTCCTCAACAAAAGAAGGCTGAAAGAATACACCTACACCAAACCAGCATTGCAAGATATGCTAAGGGGACTGCTTTAAGAAAAGGAAGAAAAAGAGTGAGAGAGAAAGGAAGACAGGTACAAAAGGAGTAAATGGTAATGAATAAGTACCTATCAATAATAACCTTAAGTGTAAATGGAGTAATGCTCCAATCAAAAGACATAGAATAGCTGAATGAATAAGAAAATATGAAGCACACATGTGCTGCCCACCAGAGGCCAACCTCAGAACAAAAGACCTACAATGTCTGAAAGTCAAGGGTTGGGAAAAAATATTCCAAGCAAATGGATGGGGGAAAAAAGCCAGGGTAGCAAAACTTATATCAGACAAAGTAGACTTCAAAACAAAGACCATAAAAAGAGACACTGATACTTCATGACACTCAAGGGAAGAATCAGTCAAGAAGACATCAACATTGTAAACATATATGTACCCAACATAGGAGCACCGAAATACATAAAGAAAATCTTGGAGGACTTCAAGAAAGATATTGACAACAACACAATTATAGTAGGGGATTTTAACACCCCACTGTCAAAAATGGACAGATCTTCGAAAGAAATTTCAACAAATATATCGTGGCATTGAACAATGTCCTAGATCAAATGAACTTAATTGATATAAATAGAGAGCCATTCATCCCAAAGAAGCAAAATACACATTCTTTTCAAATGCACATGGAACATTTTCAAAGATAGACCACATGATAGGACACAAAACAAGCCTCAACAAATTCAAGAAAATTGAAATTATACCAAGCATTTTCACTGACCACAAGGGACTGAAACTAGAAACCAACCTCAAGGAAAAAACTAAAAAACATTCAAACTCATGGATATTGAATAGCATGCTATTAAACAATGAATGGGTCAAGAATGAGATCAAGAAAAATATAAAAAGTTTCTGGAAACAAATGAAAATGAATTCATAACAACCCAAAATTTATGGAACACAGTAAAGGCAGTCATGAGAGAAAGGTTCATAGCGATACAAGCCTGCCTAAAAAAGATAGAAACATTTCAAGTAAACAACCTAACCCTATACCTAAAAGAGCTGGAGGAATAACAACAAAGACAATCCATAGCAAGTAGAAGGAAGGAAATAACCAAGATCAGAGCAGAATTGAATGACATAGAGATGAAAAGCACAACTCTAAGAATCAATAAATCCAGCAGGTGGTTCTTTGAAAAGATAAACAAAATTGACAAGCCTTTAAACAGACTCATCAAGAAAAAAAAAAAAGAGGGGACACAAATAAACACAATTAGAAATGAAAGATGTGGATTACAACTGATACCACAGAAATACAGAGGATTATAAGAAATTACTACAAAGAAATATATACCAAGAAATTTGAAAACCTAAGTGAAACGGACAAATTTCTAGAAAAATATAACTTCCAAAACTGAATGAAGAAGAAGCAGAAAGCCTGAACAGACCAATAGGAGCTGATGAAATCAAAGCAGTAATCAGAAAACTCCTGACACACAAAAGCCCTGGACTGGACTGTTTCACAGGAGAATTGTACAAAGCATTTCAGGAAGACCTAACCCCTACCCTTCACAGACTATTCCAAAAAATCCAAGAACATGGAAGACTCCAAAACTCTTATTATTAAGCCAGCATCTTCCTAATTACAAAACCAGATAAAGACACAACAAAGAAAAAAAACTTCAGGCCAATATGGCTGATAAACATAGATGCTAAAATCCTCAACAAAATATTGACAAACCACATTCAACAATACATTAAAAAGATCATACACCATGACCAAGTGGGATTCAACTCAGGGGTGCAAGGGTGGTACAACATTTACAAATAAATAAATGTAATACATCACATAAACAAGAGGAAAGACAAAAATCACATAATCATATCAATAGATGTGGAAAAAGCATTTGATAAAGTACAGCACCCATTATGATTAAAACACTCAGCAAAGTGGGAATAGAGAGAGCATTCCTCAAAGTAATAAAGGCCATATATGACAGACCTACAGCCAACATCATACTCAATGGACAAAAAGTAAAAACTTTCCCACTAAGATCAGAAACAAGACAAGGCTGTCCACTTTCATCACTTCTATTCAACATAGTATTGGAAGTCCTAGCCACAGAAATCAGACAAGAAAAGGAAATGAAAGGCATCAAATTGGAAAAGAGGAAACAAAACTGTCATTGTTTACAGATGACATGATAGTGTACATAGAAAATCCTAGAGACTCCACAAAAAAACTACTTGAACTAATAAGTGAATTTGGCAAAACAGCAGGATACAAAATCAATATTCAGAAATCAAAGGCATTTTTGTACACCAACAATGAAATATCACAGTCAGAAGTCAGGAAAAGAATTCCATCTGATATAGCAACAAGAAAAATAAAGTACCTAGGAATAAACCTAACCAAGGAGGTAAAAGATCTGTACTCAGTAAACTACACAACACTGAAGAAAGAAATTAAAGAAGACTCAAACAAATGGAAACATATAGCATATTCATGGATCAGAAGAATTAACATTATCAAAATGTCCATACAACCCAAAGCAATTTATAGATTCAATGCAATCTCTATTAAAATACAATGACATATTTCACAGATATAGAACAAACATTTCAAAAATTTGTATGGAATCATAAATGACCTCAAATAGCTGCCACAATTTTGAGAAAGAAGAACAAAGCAGGAGGGATCACAATACCTGATATAAAACTATATTACAAGGCCACAATGATCAAAACAGTCTGGTACAGCATAAGAACAGACACATAGATCAATGGAATAGAATAGATAGCCCATAGATAAATCCAAGTCCTTATGGTCAATTAATATTTCACAAGGGGGCAGAAGCATAAAATGGGGTAAAAATAGCCTCTTCCACAAATGGTGTTGGGAGAGCTGGACAGCTACATGGAAAAAAATGAAACTTGACCACCAACTTACACCATACATGAAAATAAACTCAATGTGGATAAAACACTTCAGTATACATTGTGACACTTTCAAAGATCTAGGGGAGAACGTAGACATGAAAATCAGGTATTCCATGCAGCAATATTTTCACCAACATGTACCCTAGAGCAAGATATAAAGGTAAGTATAAGCAAATGGGACTTCATTGAAATAAAAAATCTTCTTCACAGCTAAAGAAAGCATCAGCAAAATGAAAAGGTAACTAACTGTATGGGAAAATATTTTTGGAAATAATACCTTGGACAAGGGTTTGATCTCCAAAATATATAAAGCACTCACACAATTCCACTCCAGGAAGCCAAACAATCTCTTTAAAAAATGGGCAAAGGACCTGGACAGACACTTCTCCAAGGAGGTCACAGAGGGCCCAGAGATATATGAAAGTATGCTAAGCATCAGGAGCCATCAGAGAGATGCAAATTAAAACCACAAGATACCACTTCACACCAGTCAGAATGGTCATCATAGACAAATCAACAAACAAGTACTGGCAAGGTTGTGAAGAAAAGCAAACCCTAGTGCACTGTCGGTTGGTAGACTGGTGCAGCCACTGTGGAATGCAGTATGGAATTTCTTCAGAAAACCAAAAATTGAACTGTCTTTTGACCCAGCAATTCAATTGCTGGGAGTATACCCTAAGAATCCTGAAATACCAATCCAAAAGAACCTATGCTGAACCCCAATGTTCATAGCAGCACAATTTACAATAGCCAAGTGTTGGAAGCAACCTAGGTGCCCATCAGTAAATAAGTGGATCAAAAAACTGTGGTACATTTACACAATGGAATTCTATGCAGCAGAGAGAAAGAAGGAGATCCTATCCTTTGGGACAGCTTCGATGGGTCTGAGGGCATTATGCTGAGTGAAATAAGCCAGGCAGTGAAAGGAAAATACCACATGATCTCACCTATAAGTGGAACCTAATCACCAAACAAACAAGCAAACAGAATATAACCAGGGACACTGAAGTTAAGAACAAACTAAGAGTAATGAGATGGGAGGTGGGAGGAGATAATGGGGAGAAAAGGGGGAAGCAGTTTGTCAAGGAACCTGTATAAATGACACATGGACAAAGCCAAAAGGGAGTAGGATTGAAAGTGGAGTTGGGGATGGCTGGGGTTGGGGAAGTGGTGGGGGAAATGGGGACAACTGTTCTTGGACAACAATTTTTTAAAAATGCATGTATTATCTTAGTTTCTGTAGGTCAGGAATCTGGTTGTGGCTTAGTTGGGGTTTTACAAAGCTGAATTCAAGATGTGGACTAGGGATGTGTTCTCAATAGAAGGGTCTACCCCCAAAAAGTCTACATCCACAATCACTCATGTAGTTTGCAAAATTTATTTTCTTACATTTGGAGGGCTGAGGAGCCTATGTTTCTGTTGGCCAGAACATGGAGACAGCCCACAGCTCCTAGAAGTTACTCACACTTCCAACATGAGTGCTCTCTTCATCAAACCAACAGAAAGTCTCTTGAGCAAGTGTGCTAGCAATATGAAGTTTTATATAATAAAAGAGAATCATGCAAGTGAAAAATACTTAACATTCATGAAGAATTACAGAACAGAGTCATTCTTTACAAGATGTATTCTTCTGCCATTAGCTGCAGCCTCTCGCAGTACACTGGGCTGCTGATGTCTGGAACAATCTCATTGCCTGGAGGTGAGACTGCTGCAGATTGTTCTGGGAAGCTGGTGCAGAGGATGATATGCACACTGAAGTAACCACTAAACCACTGCTTAAGTCCAGTACCTGGCCTTCTTTTTCTTCTCTGTAGTCCAGAAACATCTCTTCAAAAGTCAGAAAATTGGTAAACATGAACAGCATGCCGAATATGTCACCAGCCACTTCCTCTTTATGGTGCTGTAAAGTTTTTCTGAAAGCTGCCATGTTAAAACCAGGAATATACTCCAGCAGCTATTCTGCAATCTATTTTTCTACAAAGAAATACATTCATTAAAAATAGCCCTGGCTATATGGCTCAGTGGATTGAGCCCTGGCCTGCAAACCATAAGGTCACCAGTTCAATTCCAGTCGGGTGCATCCCTGGGTTGTGGGCCAGGACCCCACTTCAGGGTGTGCAAGAGGCAACCAATCATCATATCTCTGGCACATTGATGTTGCTCTCCCTCTGTTTCTCTCTCCCTCCCCCTCTATCTAAAAGTAAATAAATAAATCTTAAAAGATGATCCTAGTACTCTTATCATTAAGGAATTAATAAAGATTTTAGGATCTCTGTTGCAGGTACTGGAAACAGAAACTAATATATATATATTTTCTCACATTGCCTCACAAGGCAGTTACCAGA
>VMDR010035660.1:0-10699 GCA_007922815.1 Macrotus californicus | reverse complement strand
CATAAAAGCCAGCTGTCTTCCTAGGCACTTGGAGTCACCAAAGTACCTTTCTACCACCAGGGCTGGGCTTCTTGGCTCTACACTGCCAGCCAGATAGGGGGCCACTTTCAGGGGCCCGTAAGCCCATTTGTAATCAACACTCGATTGTGTTGCAGTGGAGCCTGTCTTTCCACAACAGGTCAAACTTGAACAAATAATTAAATGCTAAACCCCGGAAGCAGTCTTGGGCTAGTAACCCTTATAGTAGAGTGAGCTTCCTCAGAAGAAAGAGGCTACCATAAACTATATCCTGTTTCAAGATTCCTCCATGGAAGCATACTGATACAGTCAGGTGAGTCACGTAATTTTCTCTCCTGCTTGTTCAATAACAGGCATTGTTTCTCTGCCAGTCTCCCAATAGGAGCTCAATCAATATTAATTGAATGAATGAATGAACTGACATGAAGTATGTGGTGGGTGATGCTGAAAGACGCCCTGCAGTGGTCATATGGCCTCACTGGCACATAAATAATAGAATTTCTGAAGGTTATTACTTTTCCTAGCTGGTGGCCAAGACAATGGCTTTGCAATTGACAGTGTTCATCTATGTGAGAAAATGACAGTGTATTTTCTGCCAATGTTTATTCTATTTTGGCATTGAATGTAGCTATAATATTGGCTCATTTGCATAGCATTTTCGGTATAAAAGGTAAGAGAATAGTTGGTATATTCTGTCATTTAGTCATAAACTTTCAAAAAGTTAAAGAATCCTGATTATTATGTAGTGATTTCTTTTTTTTAAATTACTTTATTGTTGTTCAATTACAGTTGTCTGCATTTCTCCCCCCAGCACTCCCCCCCACCCCAGCCAATCCCACCTCCCTCCCTTGTTTCTACCCTCCCCCTTGGTTATGTCCATGTGTCCTTTATAGTAATTCTTGAAAACCCTTCCCCCCACTATCCCCTCCCCTTCCCTGTGGCTATTGTTAGATTGGTCTTAATTTCAATGTCTCTGGTTATATTTTGTTTGCTTTTTGCTTTGTTGATTATGTTCCAGTTAAAGGTGAGATCATATGGTATTTGTTCCTAGCTGCCTGGCTTATTTCACTTAGCATAATGCTCTCTAGTTCCATCCATGCTGTTGCAAAGGTAGGATCTCCTTCTTTCTGCTGCATAGAATTCCATTGTGTAAATGTATCATAGTTTTTTGATCCACACATTCACTGATGGTCACTTAGGTTGCTTCCAGCACTTGGCTATTGTAAATTGTGCTGCTATGAACATTGGGGTGCATAAATTCTTTTGGATTAGTGTTTCAGGGCTCTTAAAGTATAATCCCAGAAGTGGAATTGCTGGGTCAAAAGGAAGTTCCATTTTTAGTTTTCCGAGGAAATTCCATACCATTTTCCACAGTGGCTGCACCAGTCTGCAATCCCACCAACAGTGCATTAGGGTTTCCTTTTCTCCACAACCTCTCCAACATTTGTTGTTTGTTGCTTTGTTTATGATGGCCATTCTGACCGGTGTGAAATGGTATCTCATGGTGGTTTTAATTTGCATCTCTCTGATGGCTAGTGATGCTGAGCATCTTTTCGTATGTCTCTGGGCCCTCTGTATATCCTCCTTGGAAAAGTGTCTGTTCAAGTCTGGCTCATTTTTTTAATTGGATTTTTTTTGTCTTTCTAGAGTAGAGTCATATGAGTTCTTTATATATTTTGGAGATCAAATCCTTGTCCAAGATATCATTGGCAAATATGTTTTCCCATATAGTTGGTTCTCTTTTCATTTTAATGCTGTTTTCTTTTGCCATGCAGAAGCTTTTTAATTTGATGAGGTCCCATTTGTTTATTCTTTCCTTTATGTCCCTTGCTTTAGGGGACATATCAGTGAAGATATTGCTGTGTGGAATATCTGAGATTTTCCTGCCAATGTTTTCCTTTAGGACTTTTATGGTGTCACAACTTATATTTAAGTCTTTTATCCACCTTGAATTTATTTTTGTGTATGGTGTAAGTTGGTGACCGAGTTTCATTTTTTTGCATGTAGCTGTCCAGATCTCCCAACACCGTTTTTTGAAGAGGCTATTTTTACTCTATTTTATGCTTCTTCCCCCTTTGTTGAGTATTAATTGACCATAGAGTCTTAAGTTTATTTCTGGGCTCTGATTTCTTAAATGACTAGTCTTTATTGTATCTTCCCAAAGCATTCATAATTTTCAAAAGCATCAACTATGCTTATTTTCTATTTATATTTCATTGTGTCATATACTATTTTTTAAATTACTTAATTACAATAATAAGTATGATTGGTATAAATAAATTTGGGAAACAAACACAACTAACTCTTGGTCAAGAGCAACAACAACAAGAAAATTCAGTGGATGAGAGGTGAAGTGCACAGGCATACTAGAGAGTAGCTGAAAGCATGTCAGAGTGCTTAAGGCCTCAGTTACTATGTTATGCAGAGGGAATAATTTGTAAATTTAGCTGGTCAGTTAAATAAAGGTGAATTAAGACAGCTTCCCTTGTACTGCTGTGCCAGTACATACAAAGGCTCTCATCCCTCTTGTACCTGCTTTTGCTCCTTTTTGACTATTTGATCACTTCACACTTTCTGCCTTCTTTTCTACTGATCCTGGCACATATAGTTGCTCAATAAATGCCAAGTAATGGATGTTGAAGACTAACCAATCACAGGCTGTCTATTATGACTCTTGGTTACGAGATGCTTTTACAAATTTTCTTCCTCACTATTGCCATACCCAGAGCTCTTTGGATCAGTCAGTGCAGCACTGTGTTAGTAGGTATCTAGTCAAAGTATGTCTGTGACATATGGGCTCGCGGCTTTGATGCTTCTAACTCTTGATGACACAAAAGTTTTAAGAATTGGTGCTCTTAGAAGTTTCATTTCTCTGTTAAATAAACCAAGTCCTCTGGCTTTTCTTCCTGGCCTTAATTATTTGTCCTTTCATCATGCTTCTAAAGGTAAACGATGATTTAAGTTATAAAGCCCAGGGATAAATACAACATCTGAAAGAATGCCAGACTAGTTCTGGGAATAAATAACATAACCTCTTTATGGTTATTGAAGAGATTGCTCACATATGTCAGTCATTACCACATTTGTCTGATTTTATACTTGTTGCTTCAAGTACTGTGTTACACCAGTCTAAGTGATGGTGCATTCAAAATGCAATTTTATTTTTTTAAAGCATTAAGTGGGGTTAATGTTACCTGCCTAAAGATGGAAACTTGGTCAGGAATCCTGGCTTTTGTACTCACTCTTAAGTAACAGACAGCCCTATAATCACTTGCAGTCCCCAAAATAATTTTAATTCAATAATCAAAATATCTAGTCAAAGATATTGTTCAAATCACTAAACTTTACTTAACATTAAAGTTAAAATCCTTTTCCTTTGTTTAGCTTGAGGTTGTTTCAGGCTGGAAGTCTGCAGTGGGGAAGGAAGTAGGGTGGGCTGGAGTTTGCTTCGTTTTTCCACCTTGAGCTTCTTCTTCCCTTAACCCCACTTACTAGCCAATCTCTGAGCACTCTACAGGGGGACACGGGGAGGGTTGGAAGAGGATAAGTCATTGGAGAATAGGAAAGGTCTTATTCACACTGGTACTGTGGTAAGCTGGCTTCACTTTCTCTGGGCCTGGCTGATAAGAATAGCCAACTCTTTCTCCAGAGAGATATTTTCACAGTCTCTTCAGAGTTTCCCTGGCTGAGACCTCTGATGACGTGCGGGTGGATGCTCTCTCATTTCCAGGCGGTCACTTGCAACTCCTCTTACAACCCCTAAGAATTCTGAATTCACCTCCAATTTCTTGTTACTAGGAATCCTCCACCCTTCCGTGTGGTCTTTATGGACAGGACATAAAATGACCCCACAGCAATGTTGTCTCCCATGTGATTCGTATCTGGTGCATCTGAAATACTCACATATTTGTTGACTTAGCAGACTTTGGAAGTTCAGGCCTGCTCCCAATCTAGTCACTTCTAGGGGTACTTCATCTTTTTCAGGCATCAGTCTTTGTGCATCAAAACTCCCAGTATATTTCAAAGTTCTCAAGTCACCCCATAAAAACCTCTCTCATGAAGCTTGAGGTGATAGAGCTAAAACCCACCCTCCTCTCTTAGGAGGCTAACTGAGTAGCAACAGCTCCTTCAAAGAAATGTCACCACCAAACTCACTCCTCTTTTTACGCATTTTTCTCCATGTATGTCTGTCAGTCATCAAAGTAGTCCTCCATCTTTTTCTTTGTAAATTTCCAGATGAGGGTTTGTCTCATACTCTCTCTGTTTTCTTTTGGCACTTTAATCAAAACTGAGACAGGACAAGACTCATTTTAACACCCTGTTAAATAATCATGTAGGTAAGTGATGCTCCTGGTTGAGATCAAAGTTGATTACCACCTATAAATAAATTAAGAAACTGAAGTCAAACAAAATACATAAGAAATATGTAAGTCAAATAATTCTGAAACCAGCTTAAAAGAAGTATTAGTTGTCACAAATGAAAACTGTAGCCCCAAAGAAAGCAATCGTAAAGGTTAGAAGTGAATCTTGGTCAGACTCTCGTGCCCTGAAGTGGGATTGCTTTTTGTTACACTCTTCTTGGCTTGTTTCCTCTCCCAGAACCCTGAGAATATCTCTTCATTAGGAAACCAACAGCCTGGCTCATCAGTTCTCTCCTTCCCCTCAGGAATTCTACATAAACTCACATGTAAGTGTGTTGGCGCAAAGTAACGACAGAGCATCATTACAAGTAAGAGCAATGCAAATCATATATTAGACCACAGAAAGATAATAATAGTCTCAAATCCTATAATAGTCAAAATAGAATTCTTCAAATATTATTTTCAATTTCTAGATAAAGGACTTTTTCTTACTGGGACCTACTGTCTCCTCTGCTGTGCTCCATTGGCATAAGCTGCTGCCAGGTGCTTGGTTACTTGTCTCCTGTTGGCAAAATTGCTTCTACATGGTGTCGCCTTGTCCCCACAAACAAGCTCTGCCCCCACAAGGATGCTTTGGCTTGGCCCACTCACCTCCTTCTTCCATAGCTGTTTCTCATGCTGAATTAATTCTTGGCCTGCTCCTCTGTATCCAGTGACCTTTACTGTGCACCTGTTTGGGGAAAGGCACTGAACTGGAAAGGACTCTTCCGGTTGCAAATGAAAGAAAGTCAATTCACACTAGCTAGGCAAAAGGTAAGTTTATTGGCCCAGGATTTGGAATGGGTAGGGGTATAACTAGGGCTTCAGAAGCCAGGAACTTATTCCTCCAGGACTCTATCCCTTTCCCCCTTATTTCTGGCTCTCTGGCTCAATTCTATCTGCAAACTTTTTTCTTCCATGTACTAGGGAGATGGTCATGACCAAGATCACAACCTCACAGATTTCCAGAGAGGAAGGGCCCCCATTTCTCTCAATTTTAGAGGTAAACAGAAAGCTCTGGAGAAAGATTTTGGCCCACAAAGAGTGAGCTCCTAGGCCAATTACTAAAATCGCAGGGCGGTGGGCAGAGTGGTGGCTCCTGGGGTGGGAAAGGGAGAAGGTGTGAAGTGCTCCCAGGAAGGTGGAGGTGAGCTGGGAGCTCTCCACAACTGCCCGCCAAAGGGTGTTTGACATTACGAATCATGTAAGACATTAATGAAAGGGAAACAGAACATTCATCTGACTTAGGTAGAAATTGCAAGATGTTTCTTTTAACTCTTACACTGGGCTGCCAAGAGAAAAAACTCTCTCCTTGGGGATATCCATCACCTAAACAGTGGGATGGAGGGCATCTCCAGAGGGAAAAACTTCCATCATTCAGGGATCTTTCTGTCTCGACTTGGATAGATTAAAGTTAAAGAGTTATAGTATAAGTTAAAGCATTTCTGGGTTCCCAATATTCTCCTAATACTCAATTTTATTAGATTTATCAAATTTTCTTGCTATAAAAATTCTACTAACTTTTGAGGAGTCCTTGAAAATAACATGGAGAAAGAACTCACTGTTGATAGAAGTTGGAAATATGGATTATCAGAAAGCTACTCTGGAAGTTCCATGTCAGGGATTCCCTGGTATGTTGGCTCTTACAACACCTGTGTGAGGAGTTTAGATCTTGCTTCGGTCCTGCCTCTGGTCTCCCTCTCCTCTGGCATCAGGACAAGTGGGACCTCCCCTAAGGGTGACAGTCTGGTTAGTCATAGGATCTGAGCCTCTGATTATTCCTCAGTTTGTACCTTCATGGACTCGTGGCATATTGTATAATTAAAGCAAATCAAATAATTGTAATTTTATCTAATTTCATGTTTACAATTTAAAAGATCAAACAGTACTTTCCCAGAAATAAATTTCACCTTAATATCAATTTTAAATTACACAATACATCCACTTGCTTCTTCCTTGAATTCATTCCTCCCCCCCGGGGTATATACTCTAGTAATCCTTATGAAAAGATCTATGATCAATAAGATTTCTGAAGTATTGTATGTCTGAAATATTTTACTCTACCTTCATATTTGAGTGGCAGTGGCACTGTGTATAAAATTAGAGACTCAAAGCTATTTCCTTTTAGCTTTTTGAAGATACTCTAAAACTCTTACATCTAATGAGGCTGTTGCTGAGTATGGTATCAATAGAATTCTAATTTTTTCTAGGTATTCTAATTGTTTTTCTCTGTCTTCCATCTTTTAGGATTTTCCATTTAGTCTTGACATAACTATGAAATGTTTAGAATTAGGTTTTGTCACCATTGTTTTTATTGTTTGTTCCTTGACAGGCCCTTTCAATTGTAGGACTTAAGTCTTTTTTTTAGGTCTAGATTGCTTTTTGGCTCTTATGTCACCAAGAATTATTCCTTCTGCATTCTCCATATTCTCTCAATTTGGATCCCTAATGGATTGATGTTGATTTCCAGCCCCGTTTTTCATGCTTATTTGTTTTTTTAACTTTTCTTTTGTGTTCTTCTTATCATTTTTCCATTTGTGCTACATCCAGGGATAATTTCTTGGTACATTCTCTCACATCACTAATGTGCTCTTTAATTGTGCTTATTCTGCCAGCCAGCCCATTTTTTGAGTTTTTCTGATTTCAAAAGCTTTATTTATTTCATTTCCACAATCTGTAATTGGTTTTTTCACAATCACTCATCTTAGTTTTTAAATATGACATTTTTCCTTATCTCCCAAATGATATAAAATAAGCTATGTTATAGTCCTATAGTACTTTTACTGTATGAATTATTTCATTTGTCTAGCTAGTTCTGTTTCTTTTTTCAGAAAAGTCACCCTTTTTTCCTGTTGATGTTCCTCAAAGTTTGAGAATATTTTTATCTTTCACATGAGTTTGTTTTGGTAGCTGGGCCTCCTTAGTAGATTTTCTGTTAATTGTCATTGTAGAACCTGGTGGGGAGTGAGAGCTGCTGCTGAGGCTTGCTTTGTGTCCAGTGATGGCAGAAGGAGCTGTGGCACTCAGTGAGGCATCACATTCACTGCTGGTTCCTCTGGAACACTGAGGGCACCTGCGTGCGCTGCCTTGTCACTCTACCCTCAGTTCCTACTGCTCCTGCAGGGATAGATATGGCTGGTGTGTGTGTGTGTGTGTGTAGGGCTCTATCTGTCTAGCTACTCTGGTACCCTTGTTGATTGCCTCTGGTCTCTCTTTCATATCCTACCTCTAACCCACTCTGGCAATGGAGTTCTTTTAGTGTTACTCCTATAAATATTCTAAGAAGTGTATTTCCAAGTCATCTTAAACCACATGCTTTTTGTTTTTCAAGATTTTATGAATTTTTTGTCAAGCACTAGTTTCCCTCAATTTTTATTATGTCAATATATATTTTAATATGTACTTTTAATCATTTGTATGGATTTTGTGTGGGAGCAGTATTTAATAGTTCTACATTCTACCATTTTGAAACTGGAACTTCTTTTTTATTAAAGCAAACATTTATTGAGCCAACTATGTGTCAAACACACTAGGCATGGGGGTTACAATAGTGCCCCCAAATGCTCTTTATCTTTCCTCATAGAACTTTTTTTGCCACTTTAATGTTGATTCAAATTGAAGGCAAAAACAGAGAAACCACTGACTTTAGGGGACACTCAGTAATTAGCTCAAAAGGGCAGATCAATTACATCAAGGTAAGTAAGGTGTCAAGAAAATAGACAGTCATGAAACATGGACAAGAAAAATATTTGCTGGTCCTCCAGTGTTTCAGACTCCTCCACGTAAAGGATGGCCCTATGTCACAGTTGGCCTGAGAGTGTCCCAGCTTGTGCCACCTGTCCTGGTATAATTATTAACAGCATCCCTTTGATTCTCAAAAGTGTCCTGATTTGGACTATAAATTATATGATCACCTTATGAAGACATTATATGAAGAAAATCAATGAATGACTATTTCTTGGTAATAATATTTGGAGTAGTTGGGGGTTTTGAGAGCAGGAGCAGCAAGTCATCATTCATTCATTCATTCATTCATTCATTACTCCATCAAAAGTTTACTGAGGCTCTACCATGCCCCAGGCACTATGTTAAATGCTAGATGTACAGTGATGAATAGCATAGACACATTCATGGACTTTTTCTTGAAAAATGATTAGCAAGCAAACAAATATATTTCTCAGATACACACTAAAAATGAATTATATGATCTCTCAAAATTTTTTCTAATTCCAGAACTTGATAAAGCATTGTAAACTTTCTGCCTACTCAATCATACACTGACAGATAAGTACTGAGTTAGCATATCAAAAGCACAATATTATTTATAACAAAAGATGAAATACTTGTCTACCCAACAAGAGCAAATCAGGGGGCTATACGACTTATAATGGATTTGAAGTCCCTGGATGGCCAGTTTGGATAATTAAACAAACAACATACCATTGAAAAATTATCTAGATTGATGATTAACATGGTTTTGAATTCAAAGGATAATTTCATCACCTTTTTCACTTAGGCACTGAGATAATATATATATTACAGATCTATCACTCACAATTTTCTGCTCATTACGCTCAAACTTCCCACTCAAATTTATCAAATTTCCCACTCAGCATTCATTTCCACAAAAGCAAAAGCAAAAAGCAAGGTGCAATCTGCAGCCACTATTATTTTTTATATATTAAAAAAATGCAATTCCTGTGAAGAGTTTGAATATCAAATGTTTCTTTTGTTATTTCATTTAGACAAAAATTTGCAAGGAATTTCCCTTTTATTTCCTAGAGATCAGTATTCCTAGATAGACTCTTACTGTAAGCCCCAGGGGAACTTTGAAAATGTCAGAAGCTTCTTAAATGGTGTGAAACCCACTTACAGCTGATTTCTTAGAAGCATTGATGTGGAAATAGCAGAATGGATATATATATTTTTAAATCCGGTGGCAATAGGAATGCATTGTTTGTGGTATTACCCATAGTCAATTAACTCCTGGTACGATGATACTGCTAAAATATCTGAAGGCTGGGGTTCCGTTCCTCATGGGTGATTCTTCCTCTCTCTGTGAATTACAGCCCTCATCTTGGGCTCAGATTTTACGTAAATGTGATTACAAAAGGGGAGGACTGGTGCGTGTAGAAGAGCCAGCGCAAATCTATCTAGTAGAAAAAGAAGTCAAAATTAATGATGGCCAAAAGGAGTATCAAGACAAATATTAATGTCTTGATAATATCTACATGAAGATATTAAATAAAGCACTTGAGCTCTTGTGTTTGTGCACATAATTATTAAATCCTAATCTTATTTTTCTCTGCCTTTTAACCAGCTACTCTTCTCTTATCATCTCTCTTACTTAATGGCATCGTGATCTACTCTAAGTACCAAAGCAGAAAAGTAGTCCACATCATTTCTTCCTTCACCTCCAAAACCAACCTCCTTTACAACTTTCAATTCCAACTCTTACAGGTCTCAGACTCTACCTACCTTTCTCCTGCTGCCCTGTCACAGCCTCACCTAGCACCTTCAGGCCACCGTGACAATTTTCCTTTAAATTTCCCAGCTTTATTTTATGCCTCTTCTGCTAGACGAATATTATAAAATTCTGGTCTGATTATGCTTCTTTGCTTAGAAATCTTCAGTGGTACTCCTAGCATAGAAAACACTTTAGATCCAAATTCCCTTCCCAGCCTCATGATCACCTGCCTCTGGTGATCACACCCAGAACATCCTGGAGAATTTATGTCTCAGACACATCAACTCCATTAAGGTCTCCATGGCTTTGTACATTTCCTCACAATTCAGAAAACCTTTCTGCCACTTCTCTACCTAGTAAACTTCTAGGCTCAGTCGACTCTCCTCTGTGTAGCCATCATTGCACTTCTGTATAAGTTATGCACTTGCTTTTCTGCATCTATAACTCTTTAAAATTGATTCCATTATAGCATGCATTACCCACTACCATAATTACTTGTCTTTTCCAGAAGACAGTGGGAATCGTATTCATTTTTATTGTGCCAGTTCCTTGTGGTGTTTAGCAAATGGTATGCTCCTTAAATATTCAGAGTAAATTATTAAACATTTCTTTCCTAAATAATTCAATTTATGAGAGTTAATAAGACTTTTGTCTGTAAATTATTACAAGGGGATATCTTTTTTGTTTGTTTCTACCTCACTGGAGTATATGTGTGTAGATAGTTTGTGTGAGTTTCCCCACCGTCTCAAGGCATTGAATGAAAGAACAACAAAGATTCTCTGATAATGCCTTCAGGGCCAGGGCGGGTTCTTTT
>VMDR010035659.1:0-10697 GCA_007922815.1 Macrotus californicus | reverse complement strand
AGAGAGGGAAGGGAGGCAGAAAGAGAGGGAGAGAAACATCAATGTGAGATCAGTTGCTTGAACATATCCCAACCGGGACCAAGCATGCAGCCCAGGCATGTGTCCTGACAGAGAATCGAACTGGTGACCTTTCACTTCCTGGGAAGATGCCCAACCAACTGAGCCACACCAGATAGGGTGAGCTGAAGTTTATACTCTTAATCTAGTAGTAATTGTAGGAGTGCTATATATCAAACTTACCATTACCTAGCACTAGACCAACTGCTATACATTTCATCCTCTCTGCAACTCCAGGAGATAATTATCACCTCCATTTTGCAGGTAAGAACATAGAGGTCTTGAGTTAGGTAACAAGTTATCATATGGCTAATAAATACAATAATAATGGGCCAGTCCGCTTGTTTGATGCCAAAGTCTACTTACTCCCTATCCTGTCAAATTTCCTTTGACCCCAGTGGCCTGCAATGTGTAAACATTTTACACTCTAACACAGTTAACTCTTTAAAATGCAGACAAATCCTAACTATACTCACATATAGAAACAACTAGGCTATGTATGAGTATTCATCAGCTGGTTAGTTGTTAGTGGTGTCTAGATCCAGCAGAAGCTTCCTAAGGGAAATAAATATCAAGGCATTCTAAAGGCAGCTCTTCAAGCAGAGAAGTGAAAGGATGTTGTACTGCTTTGGGACTAGCACATATGAAAGGCCCAGGTAAGACAACAGAAAAATCACATTTAGACACCATTGGGAAATTTAATGGACGAAAGAGAATTCAAATAAAAAATTAAGATGAAACATCAAAAAAAAACCCCAATGCCCACTAAATAAAATCTTTTGAAACTCATACAGAGTTCTCATTTAATTTGGGAAGCAATTAAAAGCTTTTGAGGAGGAGAGTGAAACAGTCCAAAAATGTTTGGAACATAAGGACAAAGTAATACAAATTATCAACAAACAACAAGGGCCGATGAGGATGTGGAGAAAGGGGAACACTTTTGCACTGTTGGTAGGAATGCAGATTGGTGCAGCCACTGTGGAAAGCAGTATGGAGATACCTCAAAACATTAAAAATGGATCTCCCTTTTGACCCAGCAATCCCACTTCTGGGAATATATACAAAGGAACCCAAAACACTAATTTGAAAGAACATAAGCAGCCCTATGTCATAGCAGCATTATTTACAATCACCAAGATATGGAAGCAGCCTAAGTGTCCATCAGTAGATGAGTGGATAAAACAACTATGGGACATTTACTCAATGGAATACCACTCAGCCATAAAAATAAAGTTTCATCCTTTGCAACAGTATGGATGGACCTGAAGAACATTATGCTAAATGAAGTAAGCCAGTCAGAGAAAGATAAATACCATATGATTTCACTCATATGTGGAATCTAAGGAACAAAGTGAACAAGCAAATTAGAGACAGACTCATAGGTAGAAAACAGGATAACAGCTAGTGGGGAGGGGTAAGGGGAGGAGGGATTGAGCACAAAGGAAAAAGGACTCATGGACATGGACAACAGTGTGGTGATTGCTGGGGGTAGGGGAGTTTAAAGGGACTAAATGGTAATGGAAAAAATACAATAATTTCTTTTTAATCTGGAAATAAAAAATAATAAAAATTGAATCCTTAATATAAGGTGTTCCAAGGAGCTCCCAAAAGGTTTGATTCTGGCTCTGGCATGTGGAAGAAGTAACTGGGATGCTATTGCAGTGTCCAGCCTTCAGGTGGTCAAATTGAACTTGAGCTGTGAGAATAACCACCAAGGGGAACAAGAATGAAGGCTATCCAATCATTCAATAATTCATTCATTAAGTAAACATTTGTCAAGCCACCTGCTTAAAAATATCCAGGCACAATGTTTGGAAATGTAGATACAAAGATGTAGACTGTCCTTGAGGGACACTCACTCTCTAACAGAAGACAGCGATTGTTGATGATGAAGTGGCAGGATTTGATAAAAGATTAAAATAAATGTCTGGCTCATGAGGAAGAAACATATTCACCAATTAGATAAAAGTTATCTGTGCTTGTCATATCTGGGAAAAGAAGGGAATACTAGCACCACTTTCCAAAAGAACTTGAGGAAAGAGCTTGGTATTCAACAATACTTTGTTTTAGACAAATTAGTTTGCAGGTGATAGTTGTTTCTGCTTTGGTTTCTGTTCTTAATGATAAAGGAAAATTCAGACTGTACATTAGAAAAATATAGGTTGCCTCCAGCTCCTTTTTATAGGCCAGTGTGAGGGCTCCGATGAGACGATCATGGGAGAGCCAAGGAAGAAGCAGCATAAGCACTGATAGCTTTAGAAATACTCAAAATCAAATGTAATTATTGTACCTTATCTGTTTCTTAAATTGAGGGTCTTTTTTAAGATAAATTATGTATTGTTTTGTTAAAACATTTTTTTTAAATCAAGGGTTTTCTAATACAAAGAAAATGATCATCATTAACATTTTTAAGGCTCACCTAAAGACCAGGTGACCATAGAACAGTTTAAAGTATGATTCCTGAACTTGAACCATAAAACAGACAGCATTATTCTGAACAAATGCAAAGAATAAGAGAAAGCATTACCAACTGTGCCCATCACCCAGACCTATTCTCTGCCTTCATTCAAGGGTGTGAGTACAGTAAATGGGTATCTTTGCAGGGCCATCTTGGAGGCTGCCTTCCACAGAGAGTGGAGACCATGAGCTCTGTTTGACATGTTGAGTTTGAGAGGCCTTCAGTTTATCTTAGTGGAGCTATGTAGGATTTCCTTGGAAACAGAAGCCTGGAGCTCATAGATTTTTGTTTTAATTACTTTATTGTTGTTCAATTACAGTTTGCATTTTCCCCGCCCACCCACCCCCACGCCAGCCAATCCCACCCCCCTCCCCCGCTCCCACCCTCCCCCTTGGTTATGTCCATGTGTCCTTTATAATGTTTCCTGGTTTTCATAAATCGTAGTTGATGCCATGGGAGTGAATGAGAATGGTTAAAAATAGAAGATAGTTAAAGATAGCCTCCTGGAGAATATTAACTTACATATATGAGTGTGTGAAATGATAAGAGCCACCAAATTTTACTAACTTGTAAATTTACCAAATACATTAACTTGGAAGAATAGGTAGTACACTTTTAAAATGCAACTTGGTAAAGTAAAACACAACATGCTGATTAAATAGAGTATGAAAATTAGTAATGGATCTGATATAAGCCATCTCTTATTCAAATCAAAGAGTTGCCTCTTTCTTGATAAATACCACATCCCTTGTTCAACATAGAAGATTAGACAGCTTTACTTACTGCCCTGTATTGTAAAACACAGGATCTGGCCGAAGTAACGCCTGCTTGAGTGTGGTTGGTAGGATAATAATATGGGTGTAATAACTTACAGTTTTAATTTGAACATTTCACCTAAAATGTCATATGGTGTGCTTGAGTGTGATATTATGTTACATAATTGCATGCTTATGATTTTGTAATTAAAAAGAGGCATTATTTGTGCTGGTCCCTGTACTGATTCTTGACCCACGATGCCAGGCCACCATCAAAAACATAGGCTGTTTATAATAACCTTGTTTTCTTTGTCTTAAAACACTACATTTATTTGATCACTGCTAATTTGCCATTTTTATGGCTTCAAAAATAGCAAAAATCAATAACAAAGAGAATGTTTAAAATAAAACAATAGTAATTCACCAATAAATGTTTCCTAAAAGATCTGAAATATGTTTTAACCTCTAAAATGTACTTGTTTTCTTCATGCTATAGGAAGGGCAGTTATGATTAGAACACTCTGGTAGCTATGGTTCACCCTAAAACTATTCTCCCTAATCTCACAGAAATGATGACTTTTGATGGCTTTAATTCCATGAAAATAAACTTAATACATGTGTTCTTTGCTTCTGCCACCAAAGGGAGTGAACGTACAGCCTAAAAGGAAAATGCACCTTGGCAGTTTGGGAAGACAGGACCTACCCAAACTCAAAGAATATAGGAATTGGGAGTAAACAGCTATAAAAATTAAAATTTTAGTCACCTACAATTCTTGAGCTAAAGTACAAGGTAATTAACTTTATAAAAAACCTCTGAGTTAAGGGAATTAGACTAATTGGCCTCATTCTTTGTAATCTGCTATTTTTAACTTCATAAAAGTAGCTTTTAAAATGCACTTCATTCCATCAAAACCTCTCACAAGATGTCCATTTTATGTTTGTCTGCAGACAGAATTCAAATGAGGTAAATATTACCACATGGTCTGTGACACATACGTACGGATGGAAGAATCTAAGGAAACTTTTTTACTGAAAGAGTGTAGAATGTTGAGATTACCTGCTCAAGTCCCAAAATGAACCCAGGCCCAGCTGTGAAGGGTCTTGTTAATGGTCTCACAGCCAATAAGTGACAGAGCCAGGGTGAGACCCCAGGTCCCTTTCTCCCTGGCCCAATGCACCACCCCACCTCACCTCTAGGTGAGATTTTTTATTACATCCCCAAACAGACAATTAGTGATTAGAGAAAATTCAAGCAACATGACTTTGAGTCCTGGCTCATCTATCATTTATTTGACTGCCACCAACAAATTACTTGGTATCTCCAGGTCTATAGCTGCATGTCCCTTATCCAGAGAAGTATACTTTGGTAGTTCAAAGGACCAAGGGGTAAAAAAAAAAAACCCATTTTATAACTGGTTTCATCTTCAAGTATGAGACTTCTAAGTAAGTCATTAAAGCTTTTTGACCTTCAGTTTTCTCACTTGTAAATGAGAATCATGAGATGATCCTCAAATCCCAGGATGAGGGGTGGAATTATGACACACAAAAGACATAAAGCTGCTCTGAAATAGTCACAGACTTTTGTGAGATACAGATACTACCTTACCAAATTCCATGAGTATCCCCAAGAATCATGAAGTTATTCTTACAATGTTTAAGTTATGGCTAATAGTTGCTGAGAAGGAAATCCTTGGAGTCTGCTATTTTTCTTTCCATTAAAGAACATGCTTTACTTACTCGTTACAACCCTACTTACAAAAACTAAAAGAGCTTTTATTCGAGCACTCAGGAGGTGCTGTTGTGCAGCAAAAGAACACTGGATAAGGTTCAGGACACCTGGATTCCAGTCCTTGGCTTTGCTATTATCTTTATGCGTGACTTACCAGGTCACATCTTTGCTGTGCCTTAATGTCCTGATGTGTACAAGAGGTTGGGCTCTCACTGGTTGTTAAGTTTTTGTGTCATGTGCCATTGTGATAATCTGATAAAGTCCATCGATCCTCCCTTCATAATACACACAGGCCTCAACTTCTGCATAAACTTCAGCAGACTCACAGCTTCACCCAATATAAAATGGACTCCAGGTTAAGAAGCTCTAACCTCGTTGATCTCTTCTAGGTTTAACCATCTAGGAAAACTACAACCAAGCTGTCTATATCTATTTTAGACAAAGATGGCACTCCATTTTCAGTTAATTTTTTCATTCATTAGTGTTCATTCTGAACTCTACAGATGGTAGTAACTTTCCGGCACAGTATCACCCCACAAATAGTTGAAATTTGTGAGGAAAGGATCTGATGATCTCAATATTATTTAAAATGAGAACTCCTAAATATGTCATCCATATCTTAAGCATAGATAATTTTTAGCTCTCACATCTAGGCCTGCAACTAAAATAAAACAGCATTTTGTAAAACAAATTCTTGAACCTCTGTTCATATTAAAAAACAAATTAAAAAAAATGAAACACTTTTCTCTGCTTTGAAAGATACATGGACAGGGAAGAAATAAACTTGGATTATGTTCTTTTGCTCTGATATCACCTGTTTTGAGAATTGGGTGAATGAGTGACAAGCTACATACTCTATTGATTGTATAGTGACTGGCCCCTACAGTGAGCTCTTGGTTGACTGGAATAGAGCCCATTCAAATCAGTTGAAGCACACAGGGAAGTTTTTTGAAGAATACAAGAATATCTCACAGAACCCAGGGTAGGAATTAGTGTAGCCGCAGCTAGAAGTGGAAGCCCAAGAAGCTGAGAATTCAGAAGCAAAGACTCTTCTTTTCAGTTCTGAGAGGCTGAATGCGTCCTCATTGCCCCTTCCCTGTGCACGTCTGCTCTTCTACAACCAGTAGTGTCTGCTTCAGGATGCTCATGGCTGCCTGGATTAGCCTGACAATGACTTTCTGTCCAGACCCAACCAAGACTGATAGGAGTCTCCAAAAGCCCAAATCCAGGTTCCTTACAGGGAGAATTTGATTGCTCCAGCCAAGGCAAGAATTTGTTCTGATGAGCTGTGAGAAGTTGGGCCATATTATTACCTACTCAGGAGGAGCCAGAGGAGCAAAATTCCCAAGAAGGGCACTTGCAGAGTTTCCCTAAAAAGAGATAGTTGGGGGGTAGAGTTGAAAATAACAGAGAAAGAAAATAACTTTCATCCCTATTAGGTGACAGACCTCAGATCAAGGGCAGAGAATCAACATCAGGAGCATCTGGTGGCCTACTGATGCTGCAGTACTGATACTGGCTCCCAAGATCCAGTCTCGTACTGCCACTCCTAGGTGCTCTCAGAAAGCCTTTACCTGGGGATGTTCCTAGCCCAGCGACTACCAGTTAGCATGGGGAGCTAGTCTATTATTTTGCTCATGTCTCTTTCCAGATGGGTACCAACACAAGATTTTATGTTGCAACCACATTCTGAAATCTTCAACAGGAAAATGTTAATTACAGAGTTGCAATAAATAACACAGACTTGCATAATAAATGTTATAGGATAATTTAATCACCTACTAATGTTAATCTTGATAGTATTTTTTAAAAGACACCTGGGAAAATATAGATAAGCTTTGAAACTATAAAACTATATTAATTAGCACTGTTTTGGTTGCTAAATATATAAACTCACTTGAGCTAGCTTAAGAAAAATTAAAAATTTTATTTTAAAAATACAGTGATATATAAGCATATGAAGATAAAACAGCAGCTCTAGTTTGGCAAACACTGAGAAACTAAAAATATCAAGAACACAGATAGTCTTCTCACCATTGTCTTCTCTGCTGCTCTTTGTGAGTTCTCTCCATTATTTTCCCCACCACCTGGCTTTTGCCTGCTGTCTAACTCACAGGGTGGAGTATGACTGCCAACAATAGGGAGTTTACCCACGTAGTGAGGTTTTTTCTTGAATTATGAAGTGTGAGTGTGTGTGTTGTGCTTCCTTCTGCTCTGCCAGAGCCAACCACATTGACTAAAAGAGAATTAGGAAGGATTCAGCTGGTATTCAAAGATGAAGAAAGAGTCAATACTTGTTTTTTGTTTGTTTGTTTGTTTACAAAATGGCTTTTTTGTAAGAGGCTATGAGAAACAGTAGTCTGGGAGCCACAGCTTTTGTTGTTTCAGTAGGACTTTACTTTTTCTTAGAGATGTTGAGAGCAAAATGGAGGGGAAGGTACAGAGATTCCTTATGTATTCACTGCCCCCACACATGCTCAGAAGCCAAAGCTTTTGATTTGAATGAGATAGATTTTGTTGAGATTAAAAAAAAAAGGGATTGTGAAAATTGAAGAGAAAGACCTTGAAGGAAGTGAGGCATAGAATTTATGTCCTAACAGCAATACTTTGAAAAGAGACTGTAAAAAGACCCTGACTATAACCATCCCCTCCCCAGGGAGAAGGAAGGTGAGGTCGCTGGAGCCTGGGATAGGGAACAAAGATGTTGGGGGAACCCCGTGGATGGAGGCAGTGTTGGCCTAGAGAGACTCTGAGTACCTTATTCACCAGGACTGGGAGCCACATGGAGGAGCCCAACTAGGCCTGTAGACCATGAGTCACTACTAGAGTGAGCCCATACTTGTCCTGTTTTGGGGTGGTCCAAGGAGCCACAGTTAGCTTAACTTTGTTACCTTGCTACCTATAGATGCCCTTTCACTAATAGCAGCTACTATATCACATCACCTTGGCCCATCCAACAGAAGGGGGTCTCCCAGACTCAGGAATTTGAGGATCCCTATCTGATCTGTCCAGTGAGGATAACAGGCTTTTTCAACAGAGCAGGACATTCCTAAACCTTTACTGTAGAGGATGGGCCCTCACCTCAGAGGAAGGTGATGGTAGTAGGGAAAGGATGCTATTGCTCCTGTACTTGGATGCTACTGGACAATGAGGAATCTGACCCTGTCACAGGGTCCAGCTACAGATTGCTGCTCTCTACCTCCAATTTCATTCCCAAATTCCCAGGGAAGGGACATCGATTGGCTTAGCCTTGGTCAGTTGTCCACTCAAATTTAACCAGCTG
The DNA here is from genome assembly GCA_007922815.1 of Macrotus californicus. Classification (NCBI taxonomy): domain Eukaryota; kingdom Metazoa; phylum Chordata; class Mammalia; order Chiroptera; family Phyllostomidae; genus Macrotus; species Macrotus californicus. Next base: position 2,415 of record VMDR010035659.1, on the reverse strand, counting down.
TAGAAAGGGGGGTGTAGTTCATCTACTCATCTACTTTAGGTGGCGGAATGTTGTGAACTGGGCAGACACTCCAAAGAGCTTTCGCATGAAACTGTTTACACAGTTATAACTCTCAGTATCAGATCATGACACATCTTAGCTTCCAGTCTTATACGTTTGATCTTTTATGAACTCTTATGTAATCTTGAACACAATATTTCTGTGTCCCAGTTTTTTCATTTAAACTATAAAGATACTAGTAAAAGTATCTCTAAGTTTTCTTATATGTCTTTATTAAGGTTCTATGATTCTTTTTATATCACCATAGCTGTAGATGGCTACAGACTGATCATTCAGACAGCTGGTGTTGAAACATCAGATTCTGTGCTAAAATAACCAATACTTTCTATACATACAAACACACCACACACCTCCTCACTCCTTGCACAGCATGCCACCACCGATACTGCCTACTCTCAGCACCCCACATATGTTTATATGCCAGAGGTTGCTTGTTTCCATTCTTCAGGATCATAGTCCATGTCTTGAAACTATGATGACATTTTGTAAGTTGAACAGGCTGGGGTGGAGGGAAGAGAAGGCTGGACAGGAGAGAAGAAATTCTCTCCTCCGAATCCTTTGAACTGGTTTAGGGTTCTCTGTGGTCAAGGGTTAGAGGCTGAAGCTGAGTGAGTTAGTCACAGAGAGTACAGGCACAGTGATTTAGGAACCCAAATGACAAGTGTGGTTGGGAGCATGGCTGTGATACCCCAAGGACTACCAATTATAAGAGTAGACGTTTTATCCTGGACAAGGACTCTGGAGATCCCATAGGCTGGTGGCCGCAGTGAGCCTTTCCCAAGCAGCTTTATGAGGAGCAGATATAATGAAGCGGGAGCTGAAGTAAAAGAAGTAGAAGAAATCCCAGGGTGCATGCCAGGCAGCGCTGGTGCAGTTTGGGGACACATTTGAGTCACTTTGTCTGAGAGCCCATGTCCTACACTGACTCAAATTGGGGATAAAGATCTTTAGGCTTGTCTCCAGATTTTATGGGGTGAATTGTATCTCCCTAAAAATTCATATGTTGAACTTTTAACCTCTCAGTATTTCAGAATCAAACAGTATTTGAAGGCAGGGTCTTCAAGGAGGTGGTTAAATTAAAATGTATTACGGGTGGGCCCTAGTTCAATATCACTTTTGTCCTTATAAGAAGAGGAACTTCAGACACAGACATGTACAGAAGGAGACAATGTGAAGACATAGGGACAAGATGCCCATCTGCAAGCCAAGGAGAGAGGCCTTGGACAGATCCTTTCCTCACAGCCTCAGAAGGAACCAACCCTTAGATCTTGGACTTCTAGTCTTAAATGTGCTGTTTAATTCACTGAACCTGTGATACTTTGTTATGTCAGCCCTGGAAAACTAACAGGCCATAATATTGTTTTCCAAAGGAAATTTCTTGATCTCTGTATTTTATGTATTTCCTAATATCACAGACTAAAACATTCATGGAATTATGACTGTGGATTCTTAGGAACAAGAAGAGGACATTGTATTATTCATATAAACCTAAGCACGTAGCTAGAGAACAGAAAAGAAAACTATTCCTTCAGCCCAGCTAGTGACGATGGCCTCACTGTAGTAAATGGCCACATTTTCAAGTGATTTCATAACCACGTTCTCTGAAACAAACCAGCTGACTTTTTAAACATTGAATCCTTCAGGATTTCTCACAAAAGGAATTATTTTAAACTCAGAGCTGGTTTAAAAGATAACTAGCTTCTTAACTGTCATAGGACACCAATCTATAGTAATTTACATTGTCATACTGGAATGAACTGGGAATATTGTGCTAGTTCTTTAACTCCTTGTGTAATAGGCTAAATGTACATTGTCTTGCTCCTTTGGTGTTCTTGAGTAGAAATACCAAATAACAATCTCTGGTGAATATCTTGCCACATACAAATGCAAGTTGCATACACAGCTCTAATTGAATACCAACCATGAGATCAGCTGATAGTCTCCTGAAGTCTCAACCAGCTAAAATCACACCACCAAAATATAGCAAGGTATGATGTTGTTTACTGGGAACAAATGATTTGTTTTGTTGTCTAACTTTTGAGCCATTAATAGGATTCCCAAGAAGTTTCCTACTTCAGAAGACTGCAAAAGAAAACTGAAAGGGAGAGGACAAAAATACTATAAAAAAGTGGGAACTTTTGGTCACATATTTTAGTCTTGACTTTGGGCTACAGGAGTAAATCTCTAAATGAATATATCTTTACCTTGTTTCTGTAAAGGTTTTTCAGCAGAATGTATTTCATTTTCTGATTGTAATGTGGAAAAATCAAATAGAACGGTGTCGGGTGTCTGCTCGGTCACATAATTGTTTTTAAGATTCTAAAACTGAAAGCCAACTGAAATTGGGACAGTGGT
>VMDR010035658.1:0-10698 GCA_007922815.1 Macrotus californicus | reverse complement strand
AACACTGGTAAAATGGAAAACGTGCTAAAGAAAATGCTAATGCCCTTCTGGCCATGTAATTTTTTTAGGCCTCAAAATAATAACAGTTCACATCTTCTTTGCCAAGCATCTTTCTTTATGTAGGGCAGAAGGAGCTCAGTTCAGTCTCCCCACTACCAACTAGCACAGAGCCTTATGAACATGTAATAAATATATGTGGAGTAACTGAAATAAGTAGATCTACCAAAATCCCCAACCCATTTCTCACTGGTGCATGCACAGAGAAGTGCAATTGTTGTGTCATTCGGTTTTCATTGAGTGTACATTTATTGAACATCTATTATGTCCTATACTCTGACAATTCTGACGTGAATAAGTCACTGGTCCTCAAGGACCCCACAGCCATGGAACAGTGAGGCAGCCATGGCATCAATAATTACCTAACAGGGTGACAAGGGCTGTAACTGTCACCAGAAAGTAATGTGGCAGTATGGAGAGGAGTGGATAAGTTAACAACTGGGAGATTCAGGAATGGCTTCGAAGAGGAGGGGACAATAGAGCTGTGTCTTGGAAGAGAAGCAGAAACTGGTGAAGTAGAAAAGAGAGACGGAGGGCAGAGCCTAATGTGCTGACTGAGGGAAGTGGAAGATGTGGGAATGGAGAGGTAAGCAGAGGCCAGATCATGAGGCACCTTCTATGCCATATGGAAAAGTTTAAACCTCAGCCTGTTGGTACAGTTCAAAAGAGCAAAGGTGATAGAGTAAAGCAGTAGTGCTCAAAGTATGGTCCATGGATCAGTGCAAGTTAGCAAATGGCTTGGGAGAATACATGTTTATAAACTTTCAAATCATTTAATATTTCCATGACATGTAGGCACGTGATCAATGAACTGAACCAAGTATTGATCTGTGATGGGCTGGTAATAAAAAAGAAAAGGAGAAAGGGAGGAAGGGAAGAAGGGAGGAAGGGCTGGTCCTCTCCCATAGATGATTTAAGAAACACCAGATGAAAGGCCCTATTTCCCCTTGCCTGACTTCCCTCTTCCATTATTCTTTCATTCTGCTACAAGAGTCATTACCCTAAAACATAAAAGAGATTCCATACTTGGAACTTCAGCAACATCCCATAGTGCAAAGGAATCAGCCCATGGCACAAAGCCCCTCATGGTCTCCTTCTCTACATGCTTTTTCAATCTCCCCTTCTTCCTCTTCACTGAATTCACAAATTTCTGAGTTTCTCCCGTCCCAAACACTTCAGGCTCTTACATGCATTTCAGTGGTGTTCAATCCTGGCTGCACATTAAAATTATCTGGGATCTTTGAAAAACACAGTGTTCATGTTCCACCTACGCCAGTCCAAGCCAAAGGGCAAAGTTTCACATGATGTCTTTGTGGGAAAGATGGGGAAGCATGGGATGGATAAGATAACGTGGATTAACAACTAGTTAGATAGTTAAATCCAAAGAATGCAGAAAAACAAATATCAACTTGTAGGACGATATGGGCCATATGGTTTCATCTTTCTTCTTATCATGCATTTTTGCTTTATAGATGCAGATTAGCAACCAGAGTTCCAGAGGATAAGCAACAAAGAAAGAAGCCTTTGATGTTAAACAGCTAAATATTTTTTTAAATTATTTATTTATTTTAGAGAGAAGGGGAGGGAGAGAGTAAGAGGGGAAAAGAAACATCAATGTGTGAGAGAAACCTCAAGCTACCTTTCACATGCCCCCAACTGGAGACCTAGCCCCTAACCCAAGCATGTGCCCTGACTGGGAATCGAACTGCGGACCTTTTGGTTCGCAGACCAGCACTCAATCTACTGAGCCACACCAACCAAAGCAGCCAACTATTTTAGATAAAAATATTTCATTAGCTTAGATCAAGGGTCTGTAAACTATGATCTGCAGACCAAATTCTGTGTGCCTCCTATTTTTTAAGGATGTCATTGGAACACAGCTGATGTCCTACCACAATAGCAGAGTTTACTCATTGTGACAGAGACAATATGATCCCACAAAACCTAAACTATTTTCTATCTTTACCTTAACAGAAAAAAGTCTGTTGACTCCTGGTCTAGAGAGATGGAGTAAGAAATGTTATTTTAACAGGGGTGAATATAGGCTTTCTTGATTTTGGACAAATGAGCTACCTAAGAATAGCATTTTAAAAAGTATCACTTCAGAGCAACATTAAGAGACTCTATTAACAGCTGACATTCATCTGAGCCAATCATGAATTTGTCACACATACACACAGAAAAAAACAACCAGACAACAGAAGCTAATATAGTCCTAGACGGTGTTAGTAGATGTAGAGCACAGGGTGCAGAATATCACATTGCTGCTCCTCCATGAAGAACACAGGCAACTCAGAGTGCTGTGTTCAATTCAAGGATAGGGACAAGGTGAAGACAGTAACTAAGACTGGTGAGTGGACTCAAAACCATTGTATAGGGGAAAATCGACATAGTAAAGAATTCGTTAGAGACTTTTATGGAAAAGAGCAATTTGGCTTCAGAAGGTGGAGCAAAGTGGAGGGAAACCCTTACTACTCCATGGAGGGAGTACCTTTCCATCAATTAGAGGAACCCATATATGGAACTGATGTCTTAGAAAGAGGTGAATCACCCATCCCTAAACCAGTTTGAGCTGAGGTTGTTAGCCACTTGTAAAACTGGTTGTAGAGGAGAGTCAGGAATGAAAGGGGGAAGGATTAGATGACAGTGCAAGCCTTCCCAAGCTTGGCATTGACATTTTGGACCAGATGATTCTTGTTGTTGGGTCTGTCTTGTGCATTGCAGAATGTTTAGCAGCATTCCCACCCACTAGGAGCCAGTAGCACCCCTCTTAAATTGTGACTACCAAAAATGTCTCCAGACATTGTTAACCCTTTCGGTATGAGCGCTCTTTCCCCCGCGACACTCCCACTGTATGAGATGAGCCATTGTGAGCCATTGTATGGGCGCCGGATATATCCGGCGCTCGTCCACACAGGTCATCAGATGGGCGCCGGATATATCCGGCACCCATACCGAAAGGGTTAAATGTTGCTGGGAGGCAAAATCACCTCCAGTGGAAAACCATGGACATAGACTAGGTATATTTTTCAAATAGCCTGGTCCTCAGGAAGGTGACTTCTGTATAGGGTGTCCATTTACACTACAGTGCCCAGACAATCCCAGTTTAACTCTGTGTCCCTAACATAATTATTATGTATCTTCTTTCACTCTCAAAAGGATTCTAGCTTGGATGACAAATTATGTGGTCACCCCACCTAAGCCCAGACCTCTTTTTAATGTTAGCATGCCACTCTTTGCAGGTCAAGGAAGCAGCTGTGGGTAATATTAACGTTTACTATTCCCAGTAGTTCAACTCTTGGGATCTTTACCAGAATGTTCACATACTTGTTTGTTCTTGTCTTCTGATAATCCATTTTGCTGAAGGGCCTGCAATTGACGCTTGATTTTAACATCCTTAATTGCTTCTAGTGGGTAAGCTTTGGCAAGCTTGGAATTTTCTTCATAAAATTTAGACCATGTCTGCTCGGCCTCATTCTGAAATGACAGAGAATAAAATTAAAGTCAGACGACACTGCTTGGACAGATAGAACAGAAGATATGGTCCAAAGAACATCTGGTGGAACATCTAATATTTTCTAAGTGGTTTAGTTCTCTACTTTGCTGAAGGTCGAGGCTTCGGTTAAGAGTGACCAGGCCACTCTTGGTCACTCCATCTGGCCCAGTGCCTAGTTTTCCCAAGGGTCCTGTTCCCAGAACTGGAAGTGAATTCTCACAGATGATTCACATTATAGAGCCCTGGAATTTATTGTCTGAGCCCTGCAACAGGGGTGAGTTGATCAGGAATTGAGGATGAGTGTTCCAAAGGGAGAGCCTAGTAGAGCTCAGCATGGACTTAATGGAAATACAGCCCCTCATGGCTATGAGAACCATGAAAATGAGCACAAGTTTGCAGTAAGCTCCATGGTGCCATGTCTTACCAGAGATTGTGATCTTAAATTATGTTCCCCAAAGAAGGTTGCCCAGAATATGGCCATTTGGTACCTATGATGATTTTTTTTTACCATCAAAAGAAATCAACAAGCAGGTCATGATGCCAGAACTAAGTGGACTCCTCCAGATTTCTCTAGTGCAGTTTTCCCTCAATGCACAAATTTTCATTTATCAAAGACTAAAATGAGCAACTACTTTGTACACTGTACTTCTCTAGACCATATAAAAGAGGTAGCATTTAAGGCAAGTAATAGCCCCATTCCTAGAGTCAAACATCTCTGACTAGCTGTGTGACCTCGACTAGCTGTGTAACCTTGGGCAAATTATTTAGCCTCTCTGAGCTGCAGTTACCTTATCTGAAAAATGAGAGCAATAATAGAACTCACTTCACAGGGTTGTTTAAGGATAAGAAGAATGAACGAATAAGAAAATGCTTATCAGAGTGCCCAATGCAGCCTATGCATTCAAATATTTTCTATTTTTTATTTACAGAAAAAAAATCCTTGCTCTTAAGTTTCTGGCAGTTTTATCAGACAGTTAAGATATGCATCATGAATGTTTCATTAATGACACATAGCAGCATATGATAACGTAGAAACTATGAGTAAGCCAAGCAGTTTCTGTTATAGGAAAAGAGAGATTCATTCAGACCATTGGATTTAGCCAACCCCTCATGGAGAAAGTGGGACATAAGACAGACCTTGAAGTAGGTAGGAGTTGTATGTATGTTGAGTTCTCTGCAAAATCATTTACCTCATTTGATCTTCTTAAGAACCCCAAGAGACAGAAAATCATTCTCTCTCCATTTTTCATATGTGCATTAAGGGGCTGAGAGAAATAAATAGTGGAGCTGGTGATGAACTGCCAGCATCTGCATCTTGGATCTGGTGTGGACAGACTCTAAGATGACTCCCACTATCCCTCCTTCTTATTGGTACACATTTGTGTGATCTCCTCCCCTTGAGTGTGAGCAGGACCCACTTCTAACCAGTAATATATACCAAAGAAGACAGGACGTATATGGTTATGTTATATAAGATTGTAATTTTTATCTTGCTGGAGGACTCTGTCTCCCATGCTTCCCTGGATGCAGCAAGATGCCATGTTGTGAGCTACCCTGTGGAAAGACCAACATGGCAAGGAATTGAGGATGGGCTCTGGCTGACATCCTGCAAGAAACTAAGAACCTCAGTACAGCAGCATACAGGGATCTGAATGCTACCACTGACCACATTAGCTTGGAAGTAGATTCATCCCCTGTCAAGCCTCAGGTGAGACCATAGCTCTAGACCTTGACTGCAACTTAGAGACTCAGAAGCAGGAGATACAGCTAAGCTTGGACTCCTGACCCACAGGAGCTATGAGTTAATAAATGTGTGTTGCTTTAAGCTGCTAAGCTTCTGGTAAATTTTTTTTTACAGAATACATAACTAGTACAGGTTATGGGCATGACTGCACTTTCCAGGCCAAGGAATTTTACCTTTACCTTGTGAATGCTAGGGAGCCACTTAGGGGTTCTAAGCAGACATGTGACATGATGGAAGTTGTGCCTGAAGGGAAAACAATGAATCAGACAAGAAGTGAAAAGAATAGTGGCAGTAGAAATGAAAAATGATTTCTTTCTCTTTTTAAAAAGATTTTATTTACTTATTCCTAGAGGGGAAGGGATGGAGAAAGAGAGGGACAGAAACATTGTTGTGAGAGAGGAACATCAATCAGTTGCCTCCGAACCTGCAACCCAGCCATGTGCCCTGATGGGGAATCAAACTAGTGACGTTTCTCTTTGCAGGACAATTCCCAACCAACTGAGCCACACTGGTCAGGGCTGATTTCCCTCTTTATTGAGCTCACACAACCCCTCAGGAACTACTTCTCAGTTAACCTTCACAATCAATATTGTGAGGTAGTTCTAATTATCTCCATTTCACAAATGAGGGAAATGAGGCACAGAGAGGGTAAGTAACTTTCCCCAGGTCACACAGCTAGTAATGGAAAGAACCAGGGTGTCAACTCTGATATATTTACCTCCAAAGCTAATGCTCTCTAGCCATTGACTATAGATTGTATTTGACACATTCTAGTTTTCTGTCTAACACGCATGAGTTGGAAGGAGTGAGCTATAGAAAGAATTTTGTCTACAGCACAGACTCATCTATGCAACCCTCTCAATCCTTACCCATATTGACTCGATCCAGGATAATTTACTGTTAAGCAAAACTTCTGGAAAAATTTTTGTAACAAATTATAGGAATGATTTTATTCTTGATCTGCTTTGGAAACAATTCACAGTCCTCAAAATGCCTCAGCCTTAGAACATTTTTTATTATACTGCTTATGGGAACTTTGAAGATATCTGTTTTATTGTTTTTATCAGCACCATACTACAAGTGTTATACTTTAGTTCATAAAAAAATTATACTATGTTGCCTTGAATTTTGACCCCTGAGGACATACTGTTCCATCCCAAGATATTCTTTTTTCCAGAGCTCTGAGGACCTTAACCATCTTTTGGTTAATTTGTTGGTTCAATATTCCTGCACCATGCTAGTAATATAAATTCAACTTGCACACCTATTAAATAACTCACAGGTGAAACCTGAATCCAATAAAGTATCTACATGAGGACTCTGCCCACCATCTATTTTGTTTTGTTAGAACATAGTCATACCCATTTCTATATTGCCTATGGCTGCTTTCACACTACAATGGCAGAGTTGAATAGAGGTGGGAGGGCCCACAAAGCCTGAAATATTACTATCTGGTCTGTTACAGAAAAATTGTTCTGACCTCTGCCCTGGATCTATACATTTACAGGAAATACAGGGGACAAAAGAGCATGTAAAGCGACATTAAGGGGGCACAATCCGCAAATCCAGAAAGTGGGAGTTTCTATAGGGCCAACAATTCAATTTCTCCACAAATAAATTGCAAAAAAAGAGAGAGAGAGGGATGGACTCTATTGATTAAAAGAGACTTAGAGTACATCCATCAAAAGTATTGGAAGGAGAGGACCTTGCTAGATTTTGATTCAAATAAACTAGCTGAAATGTTTTGTACTGAAACAGCAGGGTGCACTTGAATATTGGTGAGCTATTTGATGATACTGAGGAATGATTGTTAAGTTTTCAGCACGGTCCTGATATTAAGGTTGTTGTAAAAATTCTTACTTTGAGGGTCATGAGGTGAAATATTTACACACAAAACTATATGATATTTGGGGAGAAAAAGAAGAGAAGATGGGACAAAGTGCTGATTGATAACTGGTGAAGCTGGGTGATGAGCATTAGGAGATTCAATATACTAGACTTTCTTCTTTTACATGCTTCAAAATTTTTCATGATGCAATTTTTTGTATGAAAAATCCATACAGTGAAATACTATTTGGCCATGAAAAGGCACAAAGTAATGTTACGGCATGCGAAGTAAAAGAAGCCAGTCACAAAGACCATCAATTGTATGATTCCATTGATAGGAAATGCTCAGAGTAGGCAAATCTGCAGACAGAAAGTACATGGGTGGTTGCCCAGAGCTGGGGATGGGGAAGAAGAGTGATTGCCACTGGGCAGGTGGTTTCTTTTTGGAGTGACAAAAATATTCTAAAATTACATAGTGGTAATGATTGAACAATTCTGTAAATATACTCAAAAAACACTGAATTGTATGCTCTACATGGGTGGATTTTATGGTGCATAAGTTATATCTCAATAAAGCTATTGTTTAAAGCCTGCAATAATAAATGCAAAGAAAAAAATCACCTCATTCCCAAAGTCCAATAACAAGGTCTGAAATCTCCATGGAAGTGCTCTAAACCAAAGGATTTAGCCAAATGACTGTGATGCTTTTTCACCCAGTTACGGGCCACACAATAAGAAGCAGCGGCAGTTTCTGACCATCAGGCTACCCTTCCTCCATGTAGCTGCTAGTGGTAGCCTGGCACGCCGTCAGAGTGCTTAGATCAATGAATGATTGGGTCAGGTTTTGGTGTATTTACACATGTCATTTTGAGTTGCTCAAGCTTAATTTCATCAAAATTACCTCACTAAACTGGGACATTATCAAGTTTTCATGAAAGGAAACTCGTATGAACAAGGCCACTAATCCACTTGACCCGGGTTAACTGTCTACATGAGGAACTTACCCATTCCCAATTGTTATCTATGAAAATCTTAGCTGTGCCCATCTACATTCCTACATTTCAAGAGACAAAGAAATAAGTGACTTGTCCAAGGCATCACAGCCAGCTCAGAAGAGTCATGAGAACATTGGATTCTCTGAATTCCACTGTATTTCCAGCACAGCGATCTTTCCCTGCCCTGTACCTGTGTGTACGTATCTGTGTGTGTTGAGAGGGTAGGACAGACTGATTGAGGGTGGGACATACTCATTGGAAAGGGATGAATTCTACATTCTTCCCTTGGGCCCATAATAGCAATTTAAAATTACTTTGTTCTGAGTTCACTGTGACGCCAGCCCTAAAAGCAGAGGAATCAGGTATATCCCAGGGCTCTAGAGGACACCAGAAGAAAAGATCCAAAGAAGCTCTAGAAAGAACCCAAAGGCTAAGTATGGGACTCCTGCTTTCTCTTTGCAGTTTCTTACAACTCGCCAAGAAACATTAATTAAATCTTCTCGGAGACCTTCAAGGCTCCAACAGGACATTCTTCAACACTTCTGCTGCATGCACAGGAGTTTGGGGCAGCTGTAGCAGTTACTGACAAACACTGGAACAATGATCCAGAATGTCTCCACCTCAGTAGGATCCATTAGCTCTCTTCCAGGAATAAAACTGTCCAGGAACCTCCTGTGCAGCTGCAGAGCTTCTGACTTTGCAAAAAAAAAAAAAATCCTTTTGATTTACAAAAGACCCTGTTCTAAAAATCAAGCCAAAAATAAACTCACAAAGAAGGGACAATGTAAAAAAAAAGAGTATTATCATTTTACTGAGAAAATAATTATAGTTTAATTGTGACTATTCAGTCTCAAACCTGACAATTGTATTTGCTATAAAGTAAGGGGGCAATTTATTTTATACAGTACATGACAAGTGTTTGGTAATTCATTTTCTCTGAATTCCTGAACTACTTGGGAACCTGTTTTGAACCAACCTTCTCTTCTTATCTGTATTAGATGGACCTCTTCTAAGTAGGGAGTTTTGGGATACTACACTGATCAAGTTTTGATGCCTTCTATTATTTTAAAGTATGTTCATACAACTTGATCTAAAAGTCACCATGCTTGGTCAGATCCATAGGCTGACAAGTCCAATATTCTGACTCTGAAATATGGCCCAAATTTCCCTCGCCATATTATCTATTGCTGCAATAGTACTACATAACAAACAACCAAAAATCTTAATGGTATAAGTGTTTATTATTTACATGCCTGGAATCACTGGAGGTTGCCAGGTATCTCTGCTCACCTCAGCTGCAATGGCTTACAACTTTGGGGGGTTGATTTCTGCTGGGATAGCTACTGCATATGTCTCTCATTCTTTAGCTAGCTAGCCCAGGCATGCTCTCATAGCAAAGGCAAAGGAGCAAAGGACAAGCCCCATTGTTCAAATGCACTCCGAGCCTCCACTTGCATCATGACTTAATACCCCACTGGTCAAAGAAAGTCACATGATGAAGAACGCAGTCACACCATCTTCTGTGGGATAGCATTGTAAAATGACATAACCTTGAGCATTGATATAGGGAATGGTAAAGAACTGGGTGCATCAGTGTACTTGACCATACTTCCTTACCCAGACTTGATCTATAATCCTTACATTTGCTTAAATACTTCAAGAATCTATTTATAGTTTTTAATGTCTCACTTTTTCAAATTAAAAAATGGCCTAGGTTTTATATTACTAGGCAATAAAAAAAAGATGAAATCTTGCCATTTGCAATAACATGGATGGACCTAGAGGGTATTAAGCTAAGTAAAATAAGTCAGACAGAAAAAGAGAAATATTGTATGATTTTACTTATATATGAAATCTAAAAAGAACAAAACAAAAATAGACCCATAGATACGGAGAACAAGCCAATGTTTGCCAAAGGGGAGGGAAGTGTGAGGTGGGGTGGGGGGGGCCGGAACTAATGGCTTAGTTTTACAAGTCTTACCAGTTTTACCACCTCCTTCTATTTGTTGTAAATGTATCTCTTTTGAGCTTTCAAAGGCATCACCTTTCTAGTATGAACAGATTTGGCCAATACAATTGTGAACACACTATCCTTTCTTGTTCCACCTCAGACTAATTTTTGTTTTCTTTTTAAATCGGGCTTTGTACAGCTAATTCTGATTAGCTCTCTGATCCCCTTAAATCATTCTAGTTGCTCTCTTTTAGGGAACATTCTCCATTTCTAAAATGGCCATCGGCAGCGTACAATTTCTAAGCATTCTGCTCATCTTGGTACCTCTCAATGCACCTGCCACAGTGCCTGTTTCAATTAGGGGAATATCAATATATGCGATGAGAGAATAGAAGGAAAACTCATTTCCCTACCTGCCCATTGCCCCTCTCCTCAAGTAAACTAACGTAAGTGCACCTAAGTGCACTAATGCATCCTTCACCACTGCATTCAAATATTTTCACTTTCCTTTAAAAGGCCCAAACTTTATGCAGTTTGGCCACACTTCATGATTTATATTCTTTCATTTCTAACCTTTGTTCTTATCAACCAGTACAATACAAAAGTGATAAATGGAGACGACTTGCGG
>VMDR010035657.1:0-10699 GCA_007922815.1 Macrotus californicus | reverse complement strand
ATACAGGCTACTTCACTAGGAGTCTCTGTCTCCTTTCAATGCCAAATCTCCAGTCTTAGAAATTGTCACGAAATTGTTTTATCAAAAGACAAAGCTGGCCCCTTCGCTCCTCTAGTTAATAAAAGTAACAGAGGACAATACCAATCCTGGTTTGTTTTGTGTTTCTAAAGATTAGTCTCCAAATTTCTTATAGAACAAAGTCTTTTGCAGTCTTTTAAATTATCCTGTGTTATCTCTAAACCTTGGTTCCTTATCAGTAAAACAGTTGTAAAATCTTCAAACATTTGATAACTAAATGTGATAAAGATTTAAATCACTTAGAATGTCTTATATAAGTGCTCAATAAAACATAGTTATTTCTCTTGATTCCATTCTAATGTTATTTTTACCATCTCAAGACCTTTAACTCAATTGCACAGGTAATGTTCCTTTTGCCAGATAAGCTAACATTCACAGGTTCAGAAATTAGAATGTGAATATGTGGTGAGGGCCATTTCTCAGCTTAGCATAGTGGGTTTAAAACTTCCTAAGCCTACAAACAAACTCAAATATGGGAACTGTTTAATGCCTAATTTTACCAAAAGAATAACAGTTTAGGTACATGCTTTCTAAGTATTTCTCGGGGAAAAAACTCATTATATAAATGAGGAGACCAATGAGTGATATTAAGAGTTCACACTTTCCTTTGCTTTGTATATTGGTCAAACACTTGCACCTGTACCTAGAAGACACATGTACAGATGCAAGGCTCTTTCATGTTACTTAGAATTTTGCAATTTGAAAAACCTTTTATGCTGTTCAGCATCTGGGCTTGGGAAGGTTTTAGGATAAGATTACTTGTTTTGTATGACATTGTTGAGAAATATTGATAAAAATGGTGGCAGAATTTCAGAATTATGTAATATTTTGAATTGCTTCCATCTTAATACTTGCTGAGTGTCTGAATGCTATTTTAATGGAGGAAGAACTTGATAGAGCTCAGCAATATAAATTATAAACACATTCACAACTTCTTGCCAAAGTAAAATAAATCTACATGAAAAGGAAGCTTCTTAAAGAAATCTTTTATAATTGTCAGTGCAGTAATGTGAGTCCTATACTAAAACACCACCAGGGCTCCCCCTCTCAGAGTAAAAGGCAAGGTCCTGAAAATAGCCTACAAGTGCTTATGTGACTTGCTCCTGGCTATTCTTAGCCACACCAGTCTCCTTGTTCTTCCTCCCACCTACCTGGCATGCTCCTGCCTTGGAATATTTGTTCTTGCTCTTTCTACCAGAACACTTTTCCCAAATAGTCTCATGGCTCACTGATTCCTTCCCACTAAAACTTTGTTGAAAGTCATTTTCTTAGTGACATCTTTCCAGACCAGACTACGCTATTTAAATTTTTACCACAATCCTATATTATTTATTTTTGTTTACCTAATTTATATGTTTACTTATATACATCTTTATTATTTGTTTATTTAAATGAAGTAAAGGTTCATACTGTGAAATGCCCAAATCTTAAATTTTCCCATGAAGATAAACAATATTTTCATCACCTGAAAATCCCCTTGTTCCTTCTAACAATAAATTGAACCTCTTTCCTGCCCCATGGACAACCACTGTTCTCATTTCCATCATCATAGATTACTTTTACTTATTCTAAAACTTCATAAAATAGGGAGGTTTCCAACCAAGATGGAGACATAGGTAAATATGCTTCACTACCTTCCACAACTAAAAGAAGGGTAACAAGCAATTAAAAAACAAACAACCAGAACTGCCAGAAAATTGTACTGTATGGCAGTCCAACAACCAAGAAGTTAAAGAAACATTCATCCAGATTGGTAGGAGGGGTGGAGACAGGCAGCTGGGGCAGCGGGGATTTATGACAAGGCAGCGGCTGGTGGACTTGGAAGTCTCACATTCGTGTGCGGACAAGCTGGCAGAAACAACTGGGGAGCTAGACAGATCACACAAACCAGGATTCCAGCATGGAAAACTGAAGCCTCAAAACCTCTGGCTATAAACACCTGTGGGGGTTGGGGCAGCAGGAGAAACTCCCAGTCTCATAGGAGAGTCTGTGGAGTGGCCCACAGGGTCCTAGAATGTACACAAGCCCACCCACCTGGGAACCAGCACCTGAAAGGGCCCAGTCCACTAGTGGGAAGTGAGGGAAGTGAGTGAAAGAGGGGCGAGAGCAAAGCAAATGGCATTGTTCCCTCTCTGACCCCTCCCCCACATAGAGTACCACAACCAAACAAAGTGGGTTGCCCAGACCTGGTGAATACCTAAGGCTCTACTCCTTACAAAGTAATAGGTGCCTGAGACAAAGAAATATGACCCATATGAAAGAACAGATCAAAACTCCAGAACAAGAACTAAGTGATGAGGAGACAGCCAACCTATCAGTTTCAGAGTTCAAAACACTGGTAATCAGGATGCTTAAAGAAATGATTGAGTACAGCCACAAAATAAAGGAAGAAATGAAGACTATGCAAAGTGAGATAAAGAAAAATATACAGGGAACCTACAGTGAAGGGAAGGAAACAGGGACTCAGATCAAAAATTTGTACCAGAAGGAAGAAATAAACATTCAACCAGAACAGAATGAAGAAAGAAGAGTTTAAAAATATGTAGGAGAGGCTTAGGTACCTCGGGGACAATGTTAAGTGTCCCAACATCCGAATCATAGGGGTATCAGAAGGAGAAGAGAAAGACCAAGAAATTGAAAACTTACTAGAAAAAATAATGAGGCAAAACTTCCCCAATCTGGTGAAGGAACTAGACATGCAAGTTCAAGAAGCTCAAAGAGTCCCTAAAACGTTGGACCCACAGAGAAACTCACCAAGACACATCATAATTAAATTACCCAAGATTAAAGATAAGGAGAGAATCTTAAAAGCAGCAAGTGAAAAGGAGACAGTTACCTACAAAGGAGTTCCCATAAGACTTTCAGCTGATTTCTCAAAAGAAACCTTGCAGGAAGAGGGGCTGGAAAGAAGTATTTGAAGTCATGAAAGGCAAGGACCTACATCCAAAATTACTCTATCCAGCAAAGCTATCATTTAGAATGGAAGGGCAGATAAAGTGCTTCCCATATAAGGTCAAGTTCAAGGAGTTCATCATCACCAAGCCCTTATTATAGGAAATATTAAAGGGACTTATCTAAGAAAAAGGAGATCAAAAATAGGAACAGTAAAATGACAACAAACTCACAGCTATTAACAACTGAACCTAAAACAGAAACAGAAACTAAGCAGACAACTAGAACAGGAACAGAATCACAGAAAGGGAGATCACATGGAGAGTTAGTTATCAGCGGGGAGGGAGAGGAGAGAGAATGAAGGAAAAAGGTACAGGAAATAAGCATAATTGGTAGGCACAAAATAGACAAGGGGAGGTTAAGAATAGTATAGGAAATGGAGAAGCCAAAGAAGTTCCCAACAACGACCCATGTTCATGAACTAAGAGGGAGAAGTGCTGGTTGGAGGTGGGGTGCAAGGCGGTGGGGGATAAAGGGGAGAAAAAAGGGGACAACTGTAATAACATTCTCAATAAAATATACTTTAAAAACTTCATAAAACAGGATCTACAGAATGTATTCTTTTGTGTCAGGATGTTTTTATTCAGTATAATATTTTCAAAATTTATACATGTATCAAAATTTAGTCATGTATCTATAGTTAGTTCCTATTTATTGCTGAGAAGTATTGCATTGTATAATTATACTGCAGTTTAATTACCTATTTTCTGTTGATGCAATTATGTGTTGTTTCCAGTTTGAGACTACTTTTAATAAAGCTGCCAAAAGCATTTTTGTGTAGTTGTTTGGTTGACATAAATTTTCATTTCTCTTGTACAAATACCTGTATTATTCACTGTTCTCCAGAGCAACAGATGCGTGTGTGTAGTGTGTGTGTGTGCGCACACACACATATATATGTAAGGAGGGAGGGAGGGAGAGAAACACTTTCTAGTTTCAAGGTCCAGTTCCTCCTGAGAAATTGCACTTTCTCTCCTTGGATTTTATAAAATTCCCCTAAAGCTTATAATAAACTCTCTTTATGGGAGCTAGGTGTAGGAGAATGCTATCAAAGTCATCTTTGATTGTCATTTATGTATCTTTATATATCTTTTTAAAAATTGGATTTAAATATAATTTGAAGAGTGTGAAAAATTCTGATAAGGAAGGAGCTAGTGAGGCTGACAACCACCATTCTGGCAGCTTGCAGTAATTTATTAGTGTTCTGTTTTTTAAATCAAATAGCCGACTGATTTGAAATCATTAGGAAAGTCTGGCTAACTTTTATTTACATCGCTGTAGTACATGCAGAGTTTTCCGTATTACACAATATATAAAAATTCAATATGTAACCTTTGTGTTTCATATGTAGGTTTTTGTTCCTAATGGAAGTCTGTAACAAGATGCTTTAAGGAGCTCTGAGACTTCTGGCTACTCAAACAGCTTTAGGTTTAAATTAACTTAGGAATTGATTTCCTCTTCAAGCAATGTTTTACTAAATGCAAAAGTATAGATTGTACCACTTCTTCAAGGATCTTCAAATTGATAGGTCTAAATTTTGCCTTTGAACACTGTTTCAACTTACACTGTTTATACATGAAAAGATCCATGACACCTAATTTAGTGGCGAAGGCACTTACCTAGATCTTGAAGGGAATTTCTTCTCTGGCTGCAGGCAGGTAGTGAAAACTGGCTCTTCCTCTGGTGGCTGTTTTCCACCCTCATCATCTGAAATAGGCAAGAATTTGGCAAAACAGGAAAGATTGTCGTATATCCCAGAAGAGAACATTGAGATAAAAATTTGAAAAAAAAACCCTGAATTGAGTGTATTTATGTCTTTGAGTCATGATGAGTCTGTTCTTTGTTCACTTATGATTTCATAAGTTATAATATCTCAGGTTAGCACTGATTTAGCAGAAACCTTATTGTAACTCTGCCCCCTTTATTGTTCTATACACTCTTTCTAGATGATTTGATGTTCTCCCATGGCATCAAGAGCCTCTCATGACTATTGAGCTAATTTGTTTGAGGTTAAAAAAATTTATACACACACACACACACACACACCTCTCTATATGTTGTTTTAAAATCTCTTTGGAAGCTAATACTGTTTATACTTAATGTTTTAAAAAGTTCCACATACTGGTGTAAAAATATTTAGAAAATAATTGTTAACCTTTTTTCTAGAATTTACATTTTATAAAAAATGGATTGATAAAATGGTTTCCAGTGGGTGTTCCCTAAAGGAATAATTATTCAATCCACTTTTCTTTATTGAATTTAGATTATACTAGCTCTTATTTTTTAAAAATCTTTTGTTTTTCCCCTAAAATTCTTTTTACTCCATATTGTAGTCCTTTTCTTGGAAGAGGGGCTGGTTCCTGGGAGTTTGGAAGGAAGGGCAGTGTGATTTCAGGACTCCAATTCCTTTGTTCCTTTCAAGCTTGAGCAAAACATCCACTCTCTTACTCCTTTTCAGAATGAGTGGGAGGCCGCATGTACTTTTTACTGGAACCTCAGACACCAGAGCTTCACACCTAAAAGAAGGAAAAGGTTCCATCCTCTTGGCACTTTATCAGATAGCCAGTTAGGCAGAGATTAGGAGTGCTTCTGGCCATTTTCTCTCTAGGAAGCCTAGACCCTAGTGCAGGGTCCTTTGGCAATGGGGAAGCACAGCAGGACATTACCAGAGAGTCTGAATCAAAAGAAAAATATGAGTGGTCCTTACTTTAACTCTGGTCCATTTCCTCCCCAGAAGGAATTTAGACTCTGTCCAGGTTTCTTTTTCATCCTCCACAGGAAGAAAAATATAAGCCCTTTAAGGGGTCAGAAAACAAAAGTACCATATATAATAACTTTTAATTTTTTGATCAGATAGTTTTCTCCTTCAAACAAGACCCAGAGAGATTTAACATTTAAAAGTGTAGATTTCAGTTCTTCACAGGCCACGCAAATCTTCCATACAAGTTAGTCCATTTTTTTAAACTTTGCTTTGAAGTAACTTTAAACTTACAGGAAAGTTGCCGACATTGTACAGAGAGCTTCTATTTACTGCTCAACAATATCCACTAATGTTAACCCCTCACATAGTGTAATGTTGTCAAACCAGGAAATTAATTCCTTATTTAAATTTTACTAGTTTTTCTACCGTTCTCTTCTTTTTCTGTTCACAAACCTTATCTAGGGTGCTGTGTTATTGATATATTTAGTTTGAGTTTCAGTGTTTTTTTCTATTAACAAACTGTATTTTTGTTGAGTAGCTTTAGGTTCACAGAGAAATTGTGTAGAAAGTACAGAGAATCCCCCTCTACTCTCCGTTCCCACACTTGCACAACCTCACCTGTTATCAACATCCCGCATCAGATGGTACAGTTGCTGCAACCCATGAACCTACGCTGACATAGTTTGCATTAGGGTTCATTCTTGGTCATGTACATTTATGGATTTTGACAAATGTATTATGTCACCTTTCATACAGAATAATTTTACTGCCCTAAAAATCCTCTATACCAGTTCATCCCTCCTTCCCCCGTAACTTAGGGCAGCTATTCTTCTTACTATGTTCATAGTTTTGCCTTTTCCATGATGTGATATTGTTGGAATCACATATGCCTTTTTCAGATTGCCTTCTCTCACTTATTAATATGCATTTAAGTTTCTTCTATGTCTTTTGATAGTTCTATAGCTCCTTTATTTGAGTGTTGGCACATCCATTGCCTGGAGGTACTGTAGTTTATTAATTTTTTCACCCATTGAAGGATACCTTGGTTACTTCCATGTTTGGCAATTATAAATACAACTCCTATAAACATCTGCATGAATGTCTTTGTGTAGACATACGTTTTCAGTTTGCTTGCATAAATACCAAGGAGCATGTCTTCTGGATCATATGATAAGTGTGCTCAGTTTTGTAAGAAATTTCCAAAGTGTCATCCAAAGGGCTGTAGCATTGTGCATTGCCACCAGCTGTGATAAGAGCTCCTGTTGCTCCACGTTTGTTGCAAGCATTTGTCATTTTCAGTGTTCTGGATTATGGCCGTTCTGATGAATGTGTAGTATTGTATTTAGTTTTTATTTCTTCTTAGTGTCCTCCAAATTTCAATAATTTTTCAATCTTTCATGTTTTGAAATTCTTGAAGAATTATCAGTTGTTTTCTAGACTGTTCCTCAATTTGGTTTTGTCTGATGTTTTCTCATGAGAGCATGATATGAAGCTGTGCCATTTTGACAAGAAAGGCATAAAAGCAACCTGCATTTTTTTCAGTGTATTGTATCACAGTTTGGGAGGTTGATATGATAGACTTATTGCTTGGGATATTGATATTAAATGACTTATTCATTACGATGATATCTGCTGAGTTTCTTCACTGTATATTAATAAATTAATCTTTATAATAAAGAAATGTGTTTTATGGGAAATAGTTTGAGGCTAATCAAAGCACTGTTTTTTTTCAAACTTTAATCTTTGTAGTAAAGAAACACATCTTAGAGGAAAAACTCTCAGGCTATTCAAGCCATATTTTTCTTCAGCCTTCCACCTAATTTTAGCATGTAAAAGGTGGGTCTCTATATAACAATCCAGTATTATGAGTATTTATTTTGTTGATCAAGTTGTTCAAGATTTGGCCCAGTGTGAACTCCTTTAATTTGGCTCCTGTGTTCCTTCAACATCCTAATCTCCTTTTTTTTTTAAGTCACGCATTTATTTTTTGGCAGCACAACTTGTTCTGGGCTCATTTACTTTAACAATCCACCTTAAAATATGATAGATTGTATTCAGAGATAACAACTTTTTTTTTTTATCCTAAGCAGTTGTATGAATCAAGGGATTCTTTTATTTTTACCTTACTCCTTTTATTTTTCCTGAGGAACATGTGGGTGGGTGTAGAAAAAACTGAGAATTAGAAATTCATTTTTGGATATTGCACATGCTTAACTTTAGTTTACTATTGATCAGTCAAGTAGAGTAGTTAAGTAGGGAATACATTATTAATCACATTCTCAAGGAGGTGTTAGGGCTTGGAGTTATCAGCATATAAACGGTCCTAATTGTAGGACTAGATGGCATCACTTCGGGAGAGAATATTATTAGACAAGAGAAAAGAACTGTGGATTAGGCACATAGCAATTCAATGGTTAGGAGCTAGAGAGAAAAAGAAGAGGAGATAGCAAAGGATGATGAGGAGTTACAAATGAAATGGGAATAAAATGAAGAGTTTGATATACCAGAGCCAAAGGGAGAAAGCATTTCAGTAGGAAATGATTAGCCTATGTTGTCAAATGCAGTTAAATGTCCAGCAAAATGAGCTCAAGAACAGAGCACTGGATTTAGCAAGATGATATTCATATAACTAAGATAATATACTGTAGAGCTTATTCTAACTTTTACATCTTTCCACTATCACTCTGACATTCTGCTTTTTGCAAAAATAGCGTATTATTATATTTTCACTTTTACCTCATTTTCTCTCCCATTTAAAGGTTTCAAGTGGACTTGGGGATGTGCTGATAGGAAACCTACATTCATAGCTCTTAGGGTGATAGGTTTTGTTCTTCTGGAAAATAACCATCTCCTTTTGATAAATGTGTGTTTCCTGAAAGCTTGCAAAACATAAGTCTTCGCTCAAACATCTACATAAACCAGTTCCAATTTTCCTACATTGGACAGCCTTTTTTCATAGATTTTGCTTTATGTCTGTTTGTACGAGGGGGGATAATCCCAAAATGGGATTATCTTCTGGAGGGCAGGCCCCTTGTGGTGCAGGTTTCCCCTGCTAGGTAAGTGTTCTAGGAACCCAACTGTATCAGTGTACCAGCTAGTGTTTTTGTGACAGGCTGTGTTTGGCTTCACTGAATTTTTTTTGAAGACTTTTTTTAACATGTTTGCCCATTTTGTGATGGGTGATTTATAAACACAACTACCCGCACCACACTGACTGTTCAGGAGTTTATGACCAAAAAACAGAATGACCCCTGTACCCCACCCTTTGTATTCACCTAATCTTGCCCTGAGAGACTTTTCTTTTGTTTCCCCCAATGAAAAAAATCCTCAAAGGGAAATGTTTTTGTTGATGTGGAAGATGTGAAAGAAAAAATGGCAGAAACACTAAAAGGCATCCAAATTGACAAGTTCAAAATTTGTTTTGAGCACTGGGAAAAGTGTCTTGATAGGTGTATTGCATCAAATGGAGAATACCGTGAAGGTGACTGAAGTTTGAACATGTAAGAATAAATACACAATTTTTTATAAATAAATTCCAATTTTTGGGGTCCTGCCCTTGTATTTCCTGATTTTATTGAGGACTAAGTTTGCTCTTCTGCTTATTTTTTTTAGCCTTGTTTTAAAGTAGGTTTCCAAGAAAAGATAGTGGCAGAGTTTTTATAATGTAGCATACAGAGTGATAAAGGAAGCCAAAGAAAATTATACATAAAACTTTGTCATGTTCATCCTCTACCTGATCTTTTTTAAGAGTTTTACATTTCTATAGCCACCTGACATATCAACAGATGTGACCTCAGATCATTTATTACCTATACATTTTATTTACAAGAACATTATGATATATTTTAATATCTAATCAAGAAAGGCCCTCATTTCTTTTTTATTTTCCATAAGTAGAGTTGATATTTAATTGATATTTCATTATCCCAGAAAAATGTTATAATAAATTTTTCAGTTTCAAAGTAAAAGATATTAGGAAGTGCTAGAATTTGATAAAGCTCTATAAATATCATTGCTGGTGGTGAAAACACTTTAGGCAAAGTTAAAGATACCACCTTTATTACAGGTAAATAATAGATGGAAAGGTATGGCTTAGATGTTATAAAATAACGAGTATACTAAATCCAGTTCCCAGAATTAGCCTTATGTAGCTAGTCGTTGATGGTGCTGGAAAATTACATGTGCCCCACGCACAGCAAATATTCTACTTAGCTTCTTACAACTAGCAAATCAGACAGCACACTCTTTAGACAAGCGGATTCTGCAGACAAAGAAAGAGAATATGAGGCTACTACTCAGGCCTATTTCCTTAAACTCACTGCACAGAAATATACTTCTCTGTCCATGGATAATTGAGGTTGCAAACTGAGAGCAAACCTGTTAAACTAGTAATTATTCCTTCCACGTTGGAGGACAAAGGAGTAGGCACTATGGTCTGCCTTCCAATAATTGAACTAAAAAATAGATATATGTTGCACTTAGGTGTTAATTTGGGATGACTTTAACATTTTCTATCCTGTTTTTCTATCATATAATATTCCATCTCTTAATTTAGTCAACTTCTAAGACCTAAAAATGAGCTAGAACATGTTTGTTAAACCATTTGGATCTGCCACCTATACTGACTTTCATTTTGGACAAATTGTGATTCTTTTATGAGCAATATGGTTTAGCACTTTTACCCCTCCTGAATCATTTGTAATTTATGTTTTCTAAATATTTCCATCCTGTCTTGATATTAAAATCTATTGGCATGGAGTTGTACATAATATTTTCAATAATTCCTTAAACTCTTCCATATCTACATGCTATTTATTTTATTCTATTTTGAATTCTCAGTGTTTAGATGCTGGCTCATGGTAGGAGATTAATAAATATATATTGATTATATTTGCTCTTAGATCCATATTCCAGCATCAGTTAAAGGAATGACACAAATTTGATCTGTATGATTTTGCCTTGACAGAA
>VMDR010035656.1:0-10699 GCA_007922815.1 Macrotus californicus | reverse complement strand
CTATTGTTTCAAATGCAGACTTGAGGTACTTTGGAGCAAGACTGCAGAATAGATCAGATGTAGAAATTGAAGAAGAGTCAGAAAGTCTGGCCTTAGCAACCAGGTGATGGGGGAGAATCTTTTATTGAGATGAAGAAGAAAGACTGGAGAAAGATGAAGTGTGTGTATGTTTAACAAGGATTCCATTTGGGTCATTTTACCTCATTTCATTCATTGTGAGAACAGCATATAGTTATGACCCTCGAGTGATCTGCTAATGTGGAAAATAACAATATATTATCTAATTATTCCTATCCAATGCTCTACTCTTATGTATGTATGTATGTATGTATGTATGTATGTATGTATGTATTTTGCAATCTAGAGGAATTTTGAAAATCCAGAGGCATTTATATTAAAAAATCATTGGTGTTAACCTTAGGATTTGATTTTTTAAACTTTTTATTTTGTAATACTTATAGACTCATAAGTTCTAAAATAGTACACAGAGGTTCTATAGGCCCTTCGACCAGCTTCCCCAGACTATAGTGCACTGTGGGAGCCAGGACATCGATGGGCACTATGCAACTGGCCAGATGACAGACCTTGCTTTGTTTTTATGATCTTTTTACATGCATTCCTTTTCTTATGTCTTTGTGTATAATTCTAGGATATTTTCTCACAGTGCTAAGGTCTGAATGTGCCCCCGCCCCCCCAATTCACATGTTGAAACCTAACTGCTAAGGTGATATATCAGAAAGTTGGCGTCTTTGGGAAGTGATTAGATCACGTGGGTAAAGCCCTTATCAATGGGATCAGCACTCTTACCAAAGAGGCTGAAGAGAACTCCCTCACCCATGTGAGGTGACAGAGCAACAATGCCGGCCTATGAATCAGGAAGCCAGCCCTCACCAGACCTCTGCGTGGACCTCCCAGCTTTCCCAGCTGTGAAAAGTAAGCGTCTCTTGTTGCTAGGCCACAAAATCTATGCTATTTTGGTACAGTAGTCTAAATTGGGTAAAACATAGATTTTGAATAACCACTATCACAACCAAAAGTGTCAGTACTAGAGGATTTATCTTAAATTTGGTGATGTATATGTTGAATTTTAAGAGGACATACTGTTATTCTCTGCTTTCCAAATCTTTAGCCCAGCACATTCATGTTCTTTTCTCAGAACATTTCTCTCTGGGAGTTTTCCAGGGAAAACATTTTAGGTAAAGCTGTTGCATATTAAATAGACAATGTTAAGTTCTAAAATAATCATGAAGTTTTATCACACAATCAATTGTTTATTAAGCTGATTTTAAGGTTTATATTAGGCATAAAATGTAATAGAATTACTCTATGATGGAAATATAACAACCAAATATTCCTAATAGCAAAAAAGTCCAATTCAGAGAACCGGAGAGTAGAATGGGGATTGATTGCCAGGGGCTGGAGGTGGGGAAAACAGGCGATGTTGGTCAGAGGGTGCAACCCTTCAGTTACAGGGTGAATAAGTTCTGGGCATCACATGACTATAGTTGATAATATTGTATGCTTGAAATTTGCTAAAAGAGTACATCTTAGGTGTTCTCACCACACCAAAAAAAGAAAGGTAACTATGTGAATTGATGAATATGTTTACTTGATTGTGGTAATCATTTCATAATGTATACCCAGATTAAATCATCACATTGTACACCTTAAATATATGCAATTTCTATTTGTCAATATGTCAGTAAAACTGGCGGCGGGGAGGGGGGATCACATAAAATATCTGCCACTAGGGGGCAGAAGAGGATTAGAGCAAAGAAAAGTTCCCATAAATTACTGTGTAATTTTAAAATTCCTGTTCTGTAGTAAAAACGAAATGAGATCTGAAAGCTTTTTCTCCTTGCTGTGAAAACAGGTAATAAGGTTGTTAAAATATTCTGCTTACTCCTATTACCATATACTCTTTAGCATGCATTCTTATGTTCAGCATATAATTTATGCATATTAATTTGTTATTTTCAGAGTAAAAGTCATACCCAGAGTGGGAGCTGCTTTTAATTTTATAAAAGTAAATCTTGATTTTCAAAGCCCAAGAGATTATTCGTCTTTGTATGGTTTAGAAAGTGATCCTATTGCCATATTCTACTGACATTATCTAGCCAGTTTTGGTTAGGGAGTAAGTTAAGGCAAGTCAAATCTGACCTAGAGTTTGTGGAATTTTAATCTCCTAATGGAATCACAGAGTCTCCATAAATCCTCTAACGTGTATTTATTACCCCCTTCCCCCACCCCTACTTTTGTTTTGTGCTTCAAGTCCTTTCTTTCCTCCTAATGCTTTTATTTTTAAATTTATAATTACTGCTGGAAAAGAACAAATATGACTGAAAAGGTAGCGAAATGTACTTGTTAGTGTTTTGGTTGCCTGCTTGCTTCTCAGAGGCTGTCTTCACTGTACAGTACTAGCCTCCCTTCTGTTCTTTTTGTCATGGACTAAATTATTTGAATAAAAATGTTTTATGAGAATCCAGGAGACCCCTCTCATATGGAAGGACTGTGTAGAAAGTTTCCAATAGCCAAGTACATTGTTGTATTTGATACCATTATGAAGGGAACCTACCCTCCTGGGGCCCACCTGTTCTCTTGTCCCCTTGCCTAAAGTGAATGCTTATTTGTGATACAGTTTTGCTGGTGAGGAAGATCCTCGGATGGGGGATGCATTTCCCTGAAGGTGGCAGTGATTGTGGAAGGGGGAGTGGGAATAATCTGGGGAAATTGGGGGTCCTTAGACAGGAAAATGAAAATCAGGAGGTGGAAGAGGGAACTTTTGCGTTTCTCTGGATGGTTTCTTGTGTGTTTCGACTTTGGGGTATTTAGACATTATTGAGGAAGGCTGGGAGAGAGGGAGGAGGCTGAGATCAGGGAATCGCACCACATAAATTGATCATCTAGTTGCCCACTTATTCTTCCTGTTAACTTTTAGATTTTAGTGATTTCTAAATGTTTTGGCTCTTTACAGTTTTACAGAAGGGAATTTCAGGAAGAGTTGAAATTATTAGGTGAAAACCATGCTGCCCTGCAAGGCCATTGTGAAAGTGGTAGCTTTAGTAGAGGGGACATTGAAAGCAGGAATTTGAATGTCACAGTCACAAGGGCCAGCTCTCCCTTTCCCTGAGACCCTCATTCATTGCTACCTTGAAGGGGAAGGGAGCCCTCTCAGGTACCCAGAATAAGACATGTGGGAAGAGGCATGGTAGGGATTTCTTCCTCCAGAAAATGCTACACAGGGCTGCCCCCTAAGCTTTCCCCTTGACGAGGTTCTTTTAAATCTATATATGATTAAGATGAGAGATTAAATGAGTGATTTATCTATATTTATGATCAACTCAGACTTGATTCCCGTATCCAACTACTTTCAAGTGCAGAAACTGAAAACTAGTTCTGTGAGCTTAAGTGACTTCCCCAAAGTCGCAGGGTAAACGTTGGAGTGAGAAGCTACAAAACGCAGGTTTCCTGTGTCCAAATGGTTTGATACTTCCTCAAATAGGGATGCTCTTGGCCAAGGTCTTACTCTGCAATGAAATAGGAGTTTCAGGATACCGAGAGACAGAGACCAGTCAAAAAAAGTTTCTAACCACTCATCTACTGATGGGCACTTGGGAGGCTTCCAGATCTTGGTGATTGTAACTAACACTGCAATGAGCATAGGGGTGCTTATGTTCTTTCAAATTAGTGTTTTGGAGTCCTTTGGGTATATTCTCAGAAGTGGGATCTCGGGATCAAAAAGCAGATCCATTTTTAATTTTTTGATGTATCTCCATACTACTTTCCACAGTGGCCGCACCAGTCTGCGTTCCCACCAACAGTGTGAAAGGGTTCCCCTTTGTCCACGTCCTCACCAGCACTTGTTTGTTGATTTGTTGATGATAGCCATTCTGACAGGTATGAGATGATGACTAATCTTGGATTTAGTTTGCATCTTCCTGATGATTAGTTACATGGAGCATCTTTTCATATGTCTATTGGCCATCTGTGTGTCCTCTTTTAAAAAGTGTCTATTCAAGTTCTTTGCCCATTTTTAATTGGATTGTTTGTATGTTTAGTGTTGAGTTGTATAAGTTCTTTATAAATTCTGGATACTAACTCCTTATCAGATATATCATTGACAACTAAGTTCTCCCATTCAGTGAGTTGTCTTTTCATTTTGTTGATAATTTCCTTTGCTGGGCAAAATCTTTTTAGCTTGATGTAGATAAAAATGCTGTGGTACATTTACACAGTGGAATACTACTTGGCCTAAAAAAGAAGGAAATCTTACCTTGTGTGACAGCATGGATGGACCTGGAGATTATTATGCTAAATGAAATAAGCCAGTCAGAGAAAGACAAGTACCATATAATTTCATTTATATGTGGAATCTAATGAACAAAATAAACTAACAAACAAAGTAGATACAGAGAACAGACAGATAGCTATTAGAGGGGAAGGGTCTGTGGGGCTGGGTGAAAAAAGTGAAGGGATTAAGCGAAAAAAAACAAACCCAACTCATAGACACAGACTATAGCATGGTGATGACCAGAGGGGACGGGGGGTGTGGGGATGTGGAAGAAGGTAGAGGGAGGATAAATGGTGATGGAAGAAGACTTGATTTGGGGTGGTGAACACACAATGTAACATACAGATAAGGTGTTATAGAACTGTACACCTCAAACCTATGTAATTTTATGAACTAATGTCACCCCAATAAATTCAATAAAAAATGAGAAAAAAGGTTTCTGTTAGTTCTTTATTTTCTTTTTCTCTTTTTAAATTGTATTTATTGTTTACACTATTTCAATTGTCCCAGTTTTCCCCTTATGTCCCCCTCTACCCAGACCTCTGCACTCCCTCAGACAATCCTCACACCTTTGCCCATGTCCATGGGTCATGCATATGTGTTCTTTGGCTACTCTATGACCTGTGCCATACTTTGCGTCCCCACGGCTATTCTGTAACTACCAATTCATAGTTCTTAATCACTTTACTTTTTTCCCTCATCCCTCCTCCCTTCTGGCAACCAACAAAATGTCCTCTGTAGCTATGATTTAGTTTCTGTTCTGCTTGTTTGTTTATTTTGTTTTTTAGAATCAATTGCTGATAGATCTGTATTTATTGCATTTTATTGTTCATATTTTTTCATCTTCTTAAAAAGATCCTTTCACATTTCATATAATACTGGTTTAGTGGTGATGAACTCCTTTAGCTTTTTCTTGTCTGGGGAGCTCTTTATTTGTCCTTTGATACTAAATGATAGCTTTGCTGGTAGAGAAATCCTGGTTGTAGGTTCTTGCTTTTCATCATTTTGAGTACTTCTTGCCAATCCCTTAGCCTGCAAAGTTCCTTTTGATAAATCAGCTGACAGTCTTATAGGAGCTCCCTTGTAATTAGCTAACTGCTTTTATTTTGCTGCTTTTAAGAGTCTCTCTTTGTTTTTAACACTTGGCATTTTAATTATGATGTGTCTTTGTGTGGGCCTCTTTGGGTTCATCTTGTTTGGGACTCTCTGTGCTCCCTGGACTTGTATGTCTATTTCCTTCACCAAATTAGGGAAGTTTTCTATCATTTTTTAAAAATAGAGTTCCCATTTCCTGCTCTTTCTCTTCTCCATCTGGCGCCCCCATGATGTGAATGTTGGTATGCTTGAAGTTGTCCCAGAGGACCCTTACACTGTTCTCATTTTTTTGGATTCTTTTTCTTTTTGCTGTTCTGACTAGTTGTCTTTTGCTTCCTTATATTCCAAATTGCTGATTTGACTCTCGGCTTCATCCACTCTACTGTTGTCTCCCTGGAAATTGTTCTTTATTTCAATTAATGTATTCTTCATTTCTGACTACATTGTTTTTATGCTGTTGAGGTCCTCGCTAAGTTCCTTGAGCATCCTTATAACCAATGTTTTGAACGCTCCATCTGATAGATTGCTTTTCTCTGTTTTGTTTAGTTCTTTTCCTGGAGTTTTGATATGTTCTTTCATTTGGGCCATGTTTTTTTGTCTCTTCATTTTGGCAGCCTCCCTGTGTTTGTTTCTATGTATTAGGTAGAGCTACTATATCTCCAAGGCTTGATACAGTGGCATAATGTAGTAGGTGTCCTGTAGAGTCCAGTGACACAGCTTCCCCTATCACCCAAGCTGGGAACTCAAGGTGCTGTGTAGTTGAGACTTGAACGCTGTTGGCACACCAAAGTCAGCCACTGACTGTGTTCTGGTGGGGTCACCTAGCATAAACTTCGAAGCAATCTGCAGATGGCTACTACTTGTGCTGGGCTTGGAGGTGCACAGGAGAAGCCGAGCTGTGAACCAAGGCTGGCTCTGCCAGTGCTGGGCCTAGGGCCACTTAATAGAAACTTTGGGGCTCACTGAAGCCAGATGCTACTTGTTTGAAAGAATTTAGTTAAATCTAAGGCATGGGCTAAGATAAGCCATTCGTATGGAAAGCCACTGGAAACAGCTTGGGTGGGCCCAAAAGTTGGCTTGGGCAGGGCTTCAGGGAATCACCAGGGTGGGGCAAACAATGTGAGCCAGGCTGATGGAGTTTCAGATACAGTCCCCACCTACCAGCTCTGTGGCTCTGTGTGGGAAGGGACAATGGCTTCTGCTAGCACTTCTGTCTGGGAGAAAGCTACTACCCCCCAGTTCTCACCCTGATGACTGACAATTTACTTCTTTCCTGTGTCTCTGATGCCTTTCAATGTGCTGCCCCTATGTTGGAGCTTAGAGGGAGTGAGTCCAAGTAAGTCTGTGCATGGGCTGTTTAAGGGGAACTGTCTGAGACTCCAGCAGTTTCTATCTTTCACAGCCTCAATGCCCACTGGTTTTTACAGCCAAAAGTAATGGGGACTTATTGTCTTGGCACTGGAACTCTGGGCTGGGGAGAGTAGTGTGGGGCTGGGGCCCCTTGCTCCTGAGATATCTCTCCTGATTTTATCCACCATACATGGGTGTGTGACTTGCCTGATCCACAGGTCTGCCCTCTTACCAGTCTCAATGTGATTTCATCTTTAACTCCATAGTTGTAGGACTTCTACTCAGCTCAATTTCTGGTTGTTCCAAATGATGGTTTACCTATAGTTTAGTTCTTATTTTGATGTGGTTGTGCAAGGAGGTGAGCCGTGTTTACCTAGGCAGCCAAGACATAAGCTTTTGCCCTCTTTATTTTCCACCAAGGCAGTGCTAAACAATATTAGGCATTAATTGTATAGTCTTCAGGCCAGTGATGAAGGTGGAATTTTTTCAAGGATGCTGAGACCTCAAATGTGTGGCTCATTGGTTAAAGGGGTAGACACAAAATGGGTCTCTTGCACTCTGCAGCTAAGCCCTGTGGATGTGACAAGATGGGTGCTTTGGAGATGTACGTGCACGTGTGTGTGTGCATGTGTGTGTGAGAAAGAGAGAGAGAGACTCCTTTTATTGCTTCTTTTGGAAAGAAATGGTGGGCCAGGGACCATAGGATATTACCCTCTTCCTTTATCCAGTACACCAAAGGGCTAAGTCCTCTCTATTATTAATTAGATGTGGAAGAAACAAGCCATCTCAATTTCGAACAAAGGGTCATTGAGCAGTTGTTCCATTTTCTCCTCCTCAGTTTATCTTGTGGGAAAGCAATGCCAAGATGCTGATGACAGTTACTTAATGATCATAGGTTATTGACTCCATGTGTTCCTGTGTAAAAAGAAAATCGTTGTATTGCATTGTCCATGGCTCTTTCATAACATCCATCTAGCCCTTTCTCTGTGGCCTGCATGCATCTTTTGTGGAAGCAGTTAATGTTGATTGCTTGGCTTCTATGTGCTCAGCATTGTTCTAAGTTGTTTACGTGTTTTACACTAGGTAACCCTTCCAAGTGCCTGTAAGATAGGTGCAGTATTATAGATGGATATGCTGATGAAACAAAGTTAAGAATATATATCATGTAATAGTAGGTGGAGAGTCTGGACTCAAATCCTAGCAGTCTGGTTCCTGAGTGTGTGTCCTGATCTACTACTGTACCCTACCACCTGTTAACATTCACCTGATTTCCATAGAATCCTGTGGACCTAGGTTAAATTTTGCAGATTTTATCCACAATTCCTTAGGTTCTTGTGTGATCACATACAGGGAAGTTACTTAAGTATGGGGACAGCAATCCAGAGTAAAAACTGAAGTTTTATAATAAAATTACTCTGATATTAACTCAGGAATAATGTGATGTAGGATGTCATTCCCTCTATTTGAATCATTAATATCACTTTCAAATATACAGCTACTATTTGCTGAAATAGTATTTAACTAAATGTAATGTGAGTATTTTACATGTATAATCTCTTTTTTTTTTAAGATTTTATTACTTTATTGTTGTTCAATCACAGTTGTTTGGATTTTCTCCCCACCACCCACCTCTACCCCAGCCTGTCCCACCTCCCTCCCTTGCTCCCACCCTCCCCCTTGGTTATGTCCATGTGTCCTTTATAGTGTTTCCTGGAAACCCTTCCCCACACTGTTCCATCCCCCTTCCCCTCTGGCTAGTTAGACTGTTCTTAATTTCAATGTCTCTGGTTATATTTTGTTTGCTTTTTTCTTTTCCATCTCTCTCTTTTCTTTTTAAGATTTTATTTATTTATTTTTAGAGAGAGGAGAAGGGAAGGAGAGAAATGGAAGGAGAAAGAGAGGGAGAAAAACATCAGTGTGTGGTTGCCTCTTGTGTGCCCCTTGCTGGGGACTTGGCCTGCAACCCAGGCATGTGCCCTGACTGGGAATTGAACTACAACCCTTTGGTTTGCAGGCCTGTGCTCAATCCACTGAGCCATACCAGCCAGGCCACATGTATAATCTCTTAATACACCCAGCAACCAAGTGGGGTAAGAACTTATTTGAACCCAACACTACAACTCCAAAGTCCAGATTCTTAACCACTGAATTCTATCAGTATCCTACTTGGCCATTTTATAGTTTAGGAAAGACATCTTTTCAATCAGTTGGTTTCCTGAAAAATTGTGAGCAGTAAAAATTTGGTCTCTGTGTTCCTGAATTATGTTTTGCTGATTCTATTATGTTCTTCAACCATCTGTGTACCATTCTTTCTTTTTTTGGTATTCAAGTTTTATCATCTGGCTTTGATTTACTCAAACTCTTTCCTCTATGCTATTTGCATTGTTTGAGTTTCTTTTTCTATGGAAACCATTTTTTGTAGTTAATTTAATAATATATGTTTTACTGCTTTAAGTCTTATTCTTTCCCTATGGTAATGGAATTTATAAACATTATGATTTTTTAATTAAAAGTATATATGCATATATAATTTCAAATTTATGAACTTTTGGCTCTATAATTATCCTTATGAATTGCTTGTCAAACACAACTGATCCAAACTCACTTGCCAGTGTCACTTTCTTTGCTTGCCATGACTTGAGGCATAGAAAAGTGCTTGCCTTAAAATACTTGTCAATGCCACAGAGAAATAACATATTATATCCAGACAGCGCTCTGAAAATGCAAATAGGGCCATCCCCTGAGGACCATGTATTAATTTAAGAGTGCTGTATTAGACAAATGAGCCGCTTAAAGTTTCAGAGAGTGGGGCAAAACCCTTGGTGAAAGGGGTCTCGGACAGGTGAATTCATCACCAGTACAGAGCATTTTACTTTAGGCATGTATGAGTGGTCTGGTGAGCTTGGAGAGTACAAGAATTTTGAATAAAGAGGGTGGTAGTAGGAGTAAGGGGTATGGAGAGAAAGAACAGGCATTCGAAAAAGTGGGAAAAGCTAAATATGTATTTGAAATTGCAGCGAACATCATGCAGCTGCCTGCCAGCTCACAGTATTTCCCCTTCGTAACTTTCCATCCCTTGTCCCTGCTCCCCACCTCCCAGTGATGAAAATAGGAGTAGCCAAGTTCATACAACATGTCTTTGCCTTCACAGCCAATTGGGCAAATATGGGCCAATATGTCCCTCTAAAATCTCTGAGACCAAGAGATTCTTGACAGTTGGCTGTTCTCCCAAACTGAGGAGATATAAACCAGGACTTCATTGAGAGAGAAGAATGAGGCAGATGCTAGAGAGTGGCAGAGATGAGAAGTAGAGATTCTTAGTTTTTTCCATTGTACTAGTCACTGCCTTTCCTAATCCCTTTTCTAGAACCACATGCAACTCTGTCCATGGCATTGACAGATCCCTCTGCCTTTTTGCTTAACTGATTGACTTCTTATTTATAACTAGCCACTTTTTATTGTGATAAAATATGTATAACACAAAATTTACCATTTGAACCATTTTTAAAGTGTACAGTTCAGTGGCATTAAGTACACTTACGTTGCAGTGTCACCATCGTCATCATTCATCTCCAGAACTTTTTCATCTCTCTAAACGGGAACTACACCCATTAAGCAACCGCTCCCCATTCTTTCTTCCCCTCGGCCTCTGGCAACCACTATTCTCTCCTTCTCTATGAATTTGATGCTCTAGATAACTCATAGAAGTGTAATCAACATATTTGTCTTTTTGTGACTTGCTTATTTCACCTAGCATAATGTCTTCGAAGTTTATCCATGTTGTAGCGTGTGTCGGAATTTCCTTCACTTTAAAGGCTGAATAATATTTTCCTGAATATGTAGACCACACTTGGTTTTTTCATTTATTTGTTGATAAACACTTGAATTGCTTTCACATTTTGGCTATTGTGAATAATGCTGCTATGAACATGGGTTTACAAATAGCCTTTTGAGTCCTTTCTT
>VMDR010035655.1:0-10700 GCA_007922815.1 Macrotus californicus | reverse complement strand
GGTGTTATTTCACATAGTCACATTCTCCTGAAAGGTTTTTGTCAGGTTGTATAAGTTCCTCTTTCTCACTCCGACAAGCTTGGAGAAGATGACCTTGCTCTTGCACCCATGTCCCAGTTTCGAGGGGCACAGTCTCTATTTGGTGGCTCAATCACTCTTCTATCTCCTTCTGGGGAGATGGCAGACCTGCATCATTGCCCTCATCAATATTAAGTGGGATTTCTGTTTACCTAGATCAAGGCCTGCTCCTCCAGACAGGAAAGTGTGCCATGATATTGGTACAATTGGTGTTATGCCTCTTCTTACCAGCATTTGCCGTGAGGGGATAGGGGCTTCTGTGGTTGCTCTTCAGTGATCAAGAGAGAAGTTGTGATGACAGTGGGTTGTGATGTCAGTCCCTTCTACCCATCACGGAGACCAGAGCCTAGTAAGTGGAGTATCAAATCACAAAAGCTGGAAGGGATAAAGCTGTTTTTTTCTTTAATTGTATTTTTTCCATTACCATATCTCCCTTATACCCACTGCCCCCCGACAAACACCAAATTGTTGTCCATGTCCATTAGTTCTTTTTCCTTTTCACTTGATCCCTCCATCCCCTAACCTGCCATCCCCCAGCTGTCACCCTGCTCTCCATCTATGAGTCTGTCTCTATTTTGTTTGTTAGTTCAGTTTGTTCATTAGATTCCACATATGAATGAGATCATATGGTATTTGTCTTTCTCTGACTGGCTTATTTCACTTAGCATAATGTTCTCCAGGTCCATCCATGCTGTCACAAAAGGTAAAACTTTCTTCTTTTTTATGGCTAAATAGTATTCCATTGTATAAATGGAACACAATTCCATTTTGGTACACAATTCCATAGTTGTTTTATACACTCATCTACTGA
The DNA here is from genome assembly GCA_007922815.1 of Macrotus californicus. Taxonomy (NCBI): domain Eukaryota; kingdom Metazoa; phylum Chordata; class Mammalia; order Chiroptera; family Phyllostomidae; genus Macrotus; species Macrotus californicus. The sequence goes on along the minus strand of VMDR010035655.1, from coordinate 9,811 downwards.
TGAACACTTGAAACCCATTTGCACTATTGGTGGGAATGCAGACTGGTGCAGCCACTGTGGAAAGCAGTATGGAGGTACCTCCAAAAACAAAAAATGGAAGTACGTTATGACCCAGTGATTTCACTTGTGGGAATTTATCCAAAGAAACCTGAAACACTAATTTGAAAGAACATAAGCACTCCTATGTTCGTTGCTGCATTATTTACAATCACCAAGGTATGGAATGCTTTAAAAATTGTTATTCTATTACAATTGTCCCACCTTTCCCCCTTTGCCCTCCTCCTCCCAGCCCACCCCTTCTCCCACAGTCAACCCCTATACTGTTGTCCAAGTCCATGGGTCCCTCCTATGTGGTTTTTCACTAGTCTCTTCCCCTTCTTTCCACCATTATCACCCTCCTCTCTCCCTTCTGGCTGCTGTCATTTTATTCCATGTTTCTATCTCTAGTTCTGTTTTGCTTATTAGTTCATTTTGTTCATTAGAGTCCTCTGATAAGTGAGATCACATGGTATTTGTCATTTATTAGCTGGCTTATTTCACTTAGCATAATATTCTCCAGTTCCATTCATGCTGTTATATAAGGTAGGAGCTCCTTCTTTCTCTCTGCTGTGTAGTATTCCATTGTATAAATGTACCATAGTTTTTTGATCCACTCATTTACTGATGAGCACTTAGGCTATTGTATATAGCACTGCTATGAACATAGTGGGTGCCTAAGTTCTTTTGAATTGGTGTTTTGGGATTCTTAGGGTACATTCCCAGCAGTGGAATTGCTGGGTCAAAAGACAGTTTCATTTTTAGTTTTTTGAGGAAATTCCATACTGTTTTCCACAGTGGCTGCACCCAGTCTACATTCCTACCAACAGTGCACTAGGGTTCCCTTTTCTCTGTATCATCGCCACCCCTTATTGTTTGTTGACTTATTAATGATGGCCATTCTGACAGGTGTGAGGTGATATCTCATTGTGATTTTAATTTACATCTCTCTGATGGCAAGGGATGTTGAGCAAATCTATGGGCCAGCTTTATGTCCTCCTTGGAAAAGTGTCTATTCAGATCCTTTGCCCATTTTTTAAATTGGATTGTTTGTCTTCCTAGGGTTGAGTCATATGAGTTCTTTATATATTTTGGAGATTAAACCATTATCTGATGTATCATTGACAAATATGTTCTCCCATATGGTTGGTTTCCTTTCCATTTTGATGATGGTTTATTTTGATGTGCAGAAGATTTTTAATTTGATGTAGTCTCATTTGTTTATATTTTCCTTTATTTCCCTTGCCCTAGGGGATATATTGGCAAAAATATTGCTATGTGGGATATCTGAAATTTTACTGCCTATGTTTTCCAATGGGGCTTTTATGGTATCATGACTTATAGTTAAGTCTTTTATCCATTTTTAATGTATTCTAGTGTATGGTGTAAATTGGTGGCCTAGTTTCATTTTTTTGCATGTATTAGTCCAGTTCTTCCAACACCATTTATTGAAGAATATATTTTTACTTCATTGTACACTCATGTCCCCTTTGACAAATATTAATTTACTATAGAGTCATGGGATTATTTCTGGGCTCTCTATTCTGTTGCATTGATCTATGTGTCTGTTCTTATCCAGTATCAGATCATTTTGATTATAGTGGCCTTATAGAATAGTTTTATATTAAGTATTCTGATCCCTCTAAATTTCTTCTTTCTAAACATTGCAGAGGCTATTCAAGGTCTATTTTGTTTTGGGAGTATTTGTTCTAGGTCAGTGAAATATGCCATTGGAATTTTAATGGGAATAGTGTTGAATCTATAAATTACTTTGGGTAGTATGGATATTTTAATGATGTTAATTCTTCCAGTCCATGAACAGGGTATATACTTCCATTTATTTGTATCTTCCTCAATTTCTTTCTTCAGTGTTCTATAGTTTTCCGAGTATAGGTCTTTTACCCTCTTGGCTAAATTTATTCCTAGGTACTTTGTTTTTCTTGTTGGTACAGCAAATGAGATTTTCCTGCTGATTTCTGATTCTGATTTTTTGTTGTTGGTGTATAAAAGTGCCTTTGATTTCTGGATATTGACTTTGTATCCCTCTAATTTGCCAAATTCACTTATTAGGTTGAATAGTTCTTTTTGGTGGAGAATATAAGATTTTCTAGGTACACTATCATGTAGTCTGCAAATAATGACAATTTTACTTTCTCCTTCCCAATTTGGGTGCCTTTTATTTCTTTTTCTTGTCTGATTGCTGTGGCCAGTACTATGTTGAATAAGAGTGGTGAAAGCAGACATCCTTGTCTTGTTCCTGATTTTTAGGGAAAAGCTTTTAGTTTTTGTCCATTGAGTATGATCTTGGCAGTAGGTTTCTCTTATATGGCCTTTATTATTTTGAGATATGCTCCTTCTATTCCTACTTTGCTGAGTGTTTTTATCACAAATGGGTGCTAGATTTTATCAAATGCTTTTTCAGCATCTATTGATATGATCAGGTAGTTTTTGTCCTTCATTTTCTTTATGTGGTTTATTACATTTATTGATTTGTGAATATTGTGCCATCCTTGCATCCCTGGGATAAATCTCACTTGATCGTGGTGTATGATCTTTTCAATGTATTGCTGGATCCAGATTGCCAATAATTTATTGAGGATTTTCAAGTCTATATTCATCAGAGATATTGGCCTGTAATTTTCTTTCTTTATTGTGTCTTTATCTGATTTTGGAATTAAAATAATGATGGTCTCATAAAAAGAGTTTGGGAGTCTTCCCTCTTCTCCTATTTTTTGTGATAGTTTGCAAAGAATAAGAGTTAGTTCTTCTTTGAATGTTTGGTAAAATTTGCCTGTGAAGCCAACCGGTCCAGGGCTTTTGTGTGTTGAGAGTTTTTTGGTTACTACTTGGATTTTGCTAGTTGTTATTGGTCAGGCTTTGTGCTCCTTCTTGATTCAGTTTTTGAAAATTATGTGTTCCTAGAAATTTATACATTTTGTACAAGTTGTCCAAATTCTTGGCATATAGTTGTACATGAAAATTTCTTACAGTCCTTTGTATTTCTGTGGTATTGGTTATTTCTCTTTTGTTTCTGATTTTATTTATTTGGGTCCTCCCTCTTTTTTTCTTGATGAGTCTTGTTAAAAGTTTGTCAATTTTAAAAATATTTTTAAAGAAACAGCTCCTGGATTCATTGATCCTTTCAATTGTTTTTTTAGTCTCTATGTCATTTAAATATGATCTGATCCTGATTATTTCCTTGCTTCTACTCACCCTGGGCTTTGTTTGTTGTTGTTCCTCTAGTTCTTTTAGGTGTAGAGTTAGGCTGTTTATTTGAGATTTTTCTATTTTCTTTAGGTAGGTCTGAATTGCTATGAATTTCCCTCCCCAGACTGCCTTCACTGTGTCCCATAGGTTTTGGGTTGTTGTGTGTTTGTTTTCATTGTTTCCAGGTACTTTTTGATTTCTTCCTTGATCTCATTGTTAACCCCTTCATTATTTAGTAACATGATATTCAGTCTTCATGTATTTGAATGTTTTGAGTTTTTTCCTTGAGGTTGGTTCCTAGTTTCAAGCTACTGTGATCCAAGAAGATGCTTGATGTGATTTCAATTTTCTTGAATTTTTTGAGGCTTGTTTTGTGTCCTACCATGGGGTCTATCTTTGAAAATGACTCATGTGAATTTGAAAAGAATGCCTATTTGCTTATTTGTGGTGAAATGCTCATTAAATATAAATTAAGTCCATTTGATTTAGGGTGTCATTCAATGCCACGATATCCTTGTTGATTTCTTGTTTGGATGATTTACCCATTTTTGATAGTGGGGTATTAAAATCTCCTATCAAAGTTTGTATTCCTATTGATCTCCTTCTTAAAACCCTCCCAAATTTACCTCATGTATTTAGTTGCTCCTAGGTTGGGTGCATATATGTTTATAAGGGCTATATCCTCTTGTTGGACAAGTCCCTAATGTATTATGTAGTGATCTTTGTCTCTTGTTATGACCTTTATTTTGAAGTCTACTTTGTCTGATATAAGTATTGCTATCTCAACTTTTTTTCATCTCCATTTACTTGGAATATTTTTTCCATCCCTTTACTTTCAGCCTGGGTACCTCTTTTGTTCAAAGGTGGGTCTCTTGTAGACCGCATATATGTGGGTCATGTTTTCTTATCCATTCAGCTCCCCCATATCTTTTGATTGGAATATTTAAGACATTTACATTTAAGGTTATTATTGATGGGTGTTTATTCTTTGGCAGTTTTCCCCCTTTGTGCCTATGTTCCTTTTGCTCTCTCTCTTTTTCTTCATCTTCTTAAAGCAGTCCTTTTAGCATCTCTTGCAATACTGGTTTGGAGGAGATGTACTCTTTTAGCTATTTTTTTTTGGTCTGGGATGCTCCTTATTTTGCCTTCCATTTTAAATGAGAGCCTTGCTGGATAGAGTAGTCTGGATTGCAGTTGTTTGCTTGTCATTACTTGGAATATTTCATGACATTCCCTTTTGGCTTGTAGAGTTCCTGTTGAGAAATCAGCTGATAGCCTTATCAGAGCACCCTTGGATGTTACTAGCTGTTTCTCCCTGCCTTTAAGATCCTCTCTTTGTCTTTATATTTTGTCATTTTAATTATGATGTGTCTTGGAGTGGGCCTCCTTGGGTTCATCTTGATTGGGACCATCTGTGTTTCCCGAACTTGTGTGACTTTTTCCTCACCAAGTTAGGGAAGTTTTCTGTCATTATTTTTTCAAATAGGTTTTTTCTCCCTTTCTCCTTTTCTTCTCCTTCTGTATTCTCTATGATGCAAATATTGTATGGTTCATGTTGCCTTGCAGTTCCCTCTAATTATCTTCTTTTTGAGTCTTTTGTTTTGTTTTGTTGCTCTGACTGGGTGCTTTTTTCTACCTTGTCTTCTAACTCACTGATTCGGTTCTGTGCTTCATCTAGCCTGCTTTTAACTTCTTCTAGTGTATTAATCATTTCAGATATTTTATTCTTCATTTCCTCTTGGCTCTTATTCATAGTTTGTCTGTCCTTTTTCATGCTGATGTAGTTCCCACTAAATTGCTTGTAGGTCTCACTAAGTTCATTTAGCATCCTTATAACCATTACTTTGCACTCTATTTCTGATAAATTGCCTGCCTCAACTTCAGTTAGCACTCTTTCTGGGGATTCCTCCTTTTCTTTCGGTTGAGGGTTGTTTCTTTGTCTCCTCATGTTAGGTGGCTCTTTTTGTTTGTTTCTGTGTATTAGATTGATCTAGTTTGACTCCTTCTCTTTGTGGAGTGGCCTTCTGTGGTAGGAGTTCCATGGGACTCAGTGGTGCAGTCTCCTTGAACTCCTGAGCTAGATACTCTAGGGTTGCCCTTTATGCAGTTTATGTGGGCTCCCTGTTGTATTTGGATTTTGGTTGTTGTTGGCTTGTTCATTGATGGATTCTTCCCTCTGGCTGGCTGACTGAGAGTTACAACCCCCACCACATCTTGTATGCTGTTGTACAGGAGTTGCCAGAATAAAACAAAACAACCCATCAAACAACACCCAAACCAGCAAAAATACCCCCAATCACTATCACAATATCAACAATAAGTGAGCTAAGATTAACAAAGGTGGAAAGTGAATACGAATAATATAAAAAGGAAAAAAATGAATATGAGCTGACTAACAGAAAAAAAAATTTACAGAGGGTCAGGGTAGGAGAAATAATAATAGTATGGAATAGAAACAAGGTGAAGAAAAGAGAAAATAAAATTTACAGCATAAGTAAAATAGGGAAGGAATGGGGCAAACTGGAGTAAGAGAAAGGAAAAGTACAGTATGAAGTTTGGAGAAAAAAAGGAACCAAATTGAAGAAAAACAATCACTGCTGCGATATCCATGACAAAGGGGCAAAGAATAATAAAGGTGGAAAGAAAATAATAATATTATAAGAAAGAAAAAAGAGAGAAAAAAAAAAGATTGTGAGATGTCTAAAGGATAGATAACTGATTTTGAGAGGATAGAGGGAAGAGAAATAATAAGTGTAAGGGTTAGACACCAGGTTAAGAAAGGGAGAAAATAAAATTTAAAACAAAAATAAGAAAGAGAAAGATAAAGGCAAAATGGAGTAAGGGAAGGGAAGAGTAAAATATGAGTTTGGAATTAAAACTAAAAGAAAAATAAAATAAAAAAGTAATAATAAAAATAATATAATAAAAAAATAACAAATAAAAAATAGTGAAATAATAGGAACAAAATTGAAAACAATGTTTAAAAGCTACGCAGGAGAAAAAAATAGCACAAATAATGAAAAAGAACAAGGTGGAATTCACCTCAGCAGAGTCTAGTGTTTGTTGGCCCACTGTCTTCTCCTTCAGGGTCCCTCCCTGAGGGCAGCTGGTGTCCCAGTCCAGCTCTAGGGCAGTCTGTTTGAGGTTACAAGTGATCCACAGACTGTGGCTGTCTCCTTCAGGCTTGGCTGGCTCTCACTCTTCTGCCCTGCCGGCTTTTTATCATCACAGGGTCCACAGGTGGTTCATCTAATATCTAACAAGCACTACATATACCACCTCCACCTACCTCCAGAGGGGGCTTCTGGTATGATCAGGAGGGTGGGATCCCTGGATCACCCTCCAGGAGGTGCTTCTCAGCCTTCAAGGAAGATGGTGGATGTGTTCCCCTGTGCCCGCATCACACATCTTGGTCTGTCTCAGATAATTTCCAGAAATGTATAGTTTCTGATGATCTAGCCATCTGTTTCATGTGAGGGGCCAATCTATGTAAAAGGGTCAGCTCTTTCCTGCTTGGTGCTGATGGCAGCGCTGTGTGAGAGCTGAGGCTGGGCGGGGCCCTGAATACCTCTCACTGCACCAGTTTCTAATCTCTCTACTCTGCTGTTTTCAGTGGAACAGGACCTAAGGAGGAGCCAGCATAGCACCTGATAAAAGTTTATAAGGGTTCCTTTGGAGATTATCTCTCTTTCCCTTGAATATATGTGCCTGGCAGGTGGTTCTTGAGCCTTACTGTTCTGTGGAGTTTGCAGTCCTGCAGGTGGAGAAAGGGTATGCCTTCCCCTTCCCAGAGGTTTGTATTCCATGGTTGCAGTGGCCTTGCCTGGCTGCAAAGAATCTCAGGCTCTTGGCTCTAGCCCTTTGAGTTCCTAGATCATTGCTCTCGCAGGAGACTCAAGCCCAAATCCTCCATTCTGCGTGCAGTCCCCACTCACCAGCCATGCTGGGTGTGGCCCTGCAATCCCTTCACTGCAATCCCTTTGCTGTGCAGCCTTCTACTCTTCCTAGACAGCTGGCTTCAGTGGGTACAAACTGCGTTTTGAATCTGGCCTCTGTTGGCAGGGCAGCTGTGTGCAGGTGGGTTCCCTGCTCAGCTACATCTCTGTTCCCCTCTTTAAAAAAGTGCCTATGTGGCACCCCCACTGCAGCTGTGAGCCATTATCCAGCTCTCAGGGCACTCGACTTCCCCAAAAGCCAAATGTCTTTCTTGGTCAGGGCTGGAGATAGAGTTTCTCTCTTGAATTCTCCCCACTGGCACTGAAGCTTTGGACATGCTGCTCACTGTGTGTGTGCAGCCTGAATCTCCCAGACTCGATATATCCTCCCAAATTTCTCTGGATTAGGATTGGGAGTTCCCTGTGCAGGGACAGGGCTCCCCACTCTGGGAGGGACAGGAGCTACTAAACTGCATTTTTCTCTCCTCTGTTCTCTCCTTTGCTCCAGGTACCTCATGCAGGTACTTCCCCTTCAACTTATAAATCACTTACTGGACTGTGCGAAGCTTCCTCTGTACTCCTTGGCTTCAAAAATTCCTATCACTTAAGTTTCCATTGACTGTTCAGGTCACTGGTTGGGAGATCAGCTGAAAATCTGTGCTGGGGGCACAAGCCAGTGGTCTCAGCTTCCACCTACTCGTCTGCCATCTTCTCCCCACAACTCAGTATGGGAGGCTGTTTTTTAAAGACGAGGAAAGTCAGAACCAGTGAACTCAGGGACAATATTACAAAGGGTCTGCTTTAATTGACAGAGCAATCTATGTCCCTGACTCTGGGCCCACTGCTCTTTCTACTTCGATTCTCCCTTATACAATACTTCATATTTCTGGAGAAAATAAGTTATAGGATTGTCAGGGATGACATTTAAAAATCTCAGGCAGGAAGGGTTTATCAGAGATCTCTGACTTGTGATAGTATTGCATCTCCATGTTTTATTTGTAAATAACTACAAGGTACATTTCTACTTCTCTCTTCCCTCTAGTCATCATTTCTACTTTTCTATATCACAGTTTATATATTTACCTTCACTCTTTCTCTGCAGTTTAAGCATGCCTTGTATTTTGATTAAAGAGCTTCAAATTTTAATTGCATTTTATCTCTCTTGTAGATAATTAAGTTTTGTCTGCCTGTATGACTGTATATCCCATCTGAAAATGCTGGTTTTTGTTTTTTGTTGTTGTTACAGGAGGGCTCTGGGCCACCATCCGAGGTTCTAGTTTGGAAGACGTTAGCCTGGTGTTATTTGGATCTCAGTCTTGTGCCATCAATGTCACCACAAGCAACTCACGAAGAATTCAATGCCAAGTTCCCCCCAGAGTAAGTAGAATCCTTTGGCATCCCTTCTGTCTGCGTGGGCGACCATTACCATGTAGTGTAAGGTTGCCAGTGAATCATTTCTGAGAACTAGATTCATTGACATGACCTTTTCATCATGAGAGAATGCTCATATTGTTTATATTGCCAGTTCTGCTATGAAGTGGGAAGCTGACTCCCACCCATGGGGCTGGTAATTAGCATCACATAATTTTCTTTAAAAGAAGACAAAGAAGGAAGTCCCAGTCCATATGCTCAATGAATATTAGTGCCACATAATAAATAAGTTTATCTAGTGACCATTCTGGTTGTTGGTGTATAACTTATATATCTTTCAATCTGACTTCTATCTTAAGCAAACAACAAATAACTTAGTTTTCACCAGCAATTTTGTTTTCTGGGATGGATGTGAATGCTGGAACTTAGACACTTCTGGAATATTTTGTCCCTATAAAATAGTTTCTTGGTCATTTCCTATGTTTCCTTCCTCCCTTAAAAACAAATGCCTCCCTTAGCTGTCCTATTCTTTTTCTTCTTCCTTAGTTAGTACTCTCTCATAGCCTGTTGAGAGATTTAAGCCCAGGTCCGTCCCTGGTGCTGCTAGTGAGAGCCATGCTCATAGCTGAGGCTGGGCTTTGTGGTCAGAGCTGACGTCAGTGTCATGGACATTCCGAGTACGTCCCTGACCCCCGCAGATTGTTGTTTACTGAACAAATAAAGATCTCTGGAGGAGAGGGTTCAGAATAATCTTTGATCACTGGTGCCACATTTTTATCTTATCCAGTTACTCAAATATTATGAAATGTTAGCTTTTGCATATAAACTGCACGCAATTTCAATATATGGTTGTATTGTAATTTGTTTAACTATCCCCTATTAGTGGACATTAAGATAATATCAAAAATTTCCTATTTTAAACAACAGAGCTTTCATCATCTCAATCACTATAACTTTGGTCATATTTACTTTTCTCAGGATCTGTAGCATCCAGTTGTCTGAGATTCCTTTTAAATTTATACTCTTACTATCACTGTACAAGTGTCTGATTTCTGGTGCGCTGGCCAACACTGGATATCATCACTTTAATATATATTTACATTTTAATGAGTAATTTTTTATTGTTTGGATTTCTTTTACTCAAGAGAGTAAACCCTAAAAAACAAACTTAATTTTGATCAAAGTAATATATGCAAAGTTTAAAAGGAAAATAGTAAAATTATCATACTCTCTTACCCCCTCTCCCCTTCTTCAAGTCCCCC